>JAVTVY010024947.1:0-93090 GCA_036873755.1 Hanleya hanleyi | reverse complement strand
AGCAAAGTTAGTCTGAAAGTGAATGTACATGTACCGAGGATCCTTCGCCTTTGTTTTGTAGTATTTTTTTTATTTTTTTTTTTGCACGTGTCATCATTGGGTACTGGAAGCGAAGACCAATCTCTTTGACACTTTAGCATGAGCTATGAAACATACTTCAGATTTTATAATTAGGAACGAATGCTAATTCTGTTCTGTTTCTTGGGCTATTTTGAGATATCTCTTTTAAGATACCATGCAGCTGCATGTTAATTATTGTGTTTGTAACTGTTTCTTATTCTATTCACTGTTGTCTGTCATCTTGTAATTGTACATGTATGTGTAATATGTCTGTCGGGAGAGGCGTTCAAATAGGCTCTGTCTGTTCGCCGATCCCTGTTTCCTGGTGAAATAAATATACTGTTTAAATCAAGATACCATGCTCGAAAATAGTAAGATGGTACAATAATGCTTAATACTGAAGGGATCCGTTCCGCGCAGTAATGTTGAAACTTCAAAAGTGCCTGGATCCTGATTATCTCCCTTGGATCGAAACATCCAGTAGTCTACAGTTGTCGAGTTGTGACATTGTGTCACAAGACTGAGGTCGGCATACGAAACGGTGGAGCAGTTCACTTGCTACTGCATGGACTAAAGAAGGCTGATTTAAAATTTGAAGAAATACATTTTAATTCAGAATTATTTGAACTCCTTGATATGAAAGGTGAAGGTACGGATATTCTCTATAGTCAATATATAGAATATGCCCCACCAGTTTGATCCGCCGACTCTTGTGATGCAACGTCACTTGAGAATACCAAATTAATTTGGAGCGTAACTTGGATTTTCGAATCGGACCAAAAAAGGTATCTTGCACTAATAGGCCCCATGTGAGACCTGTGTACCAAATTTTAGAAAAATCCATGAAATATTTCCCAAGAATTCACGGTAACAATGTTTCAAGGGGAAATTCAAGATGGCCGCCTTGTGGCCATATTGGATCTTCGATTCGGACCGAAAAAGGTACCTTGCACAACTAGACCATAAGGGGAACCTGTGTACCAAATTTGAGAAAGATCCATGCAGTACTTCCTGAGAAATCACGATAACAAATTTGCATGGGAAAATCCAAGATGGCCACCTGTTTTGCCATATTGAATTTTCGAATCGGACCAGAAAAGGTATCTTGTACAACTAGACGACAAGGTGAACCTGTGTCCCTAATTTAACAACGATCCATGCAGTAGTTCCTGAGAAATCGCAATAACAAAGTTTCATGGGGAAATCCAAGATGGCCGCCTGATGGACATATTGGATTTTGGAATCGGACCAAAAAAGGTTTCTTGCACAACTAGACCCCAAGGGGAATCTGCGTAACAAATTTGAGAAAGATCTATGCAGTTGTTCCCGAGAAATCATGATAACAAGGTTTTACGGGAAAATCCAAGATGGCTGCCTGGTGGCCATATTGGATTTTCGAATCGGTCCAGAAAAGGTATCTGTACATCTAGATCCCAAGAGGAACCTGTGTACCAAATTTCAGAAAGATCCGTGCAGTAGTTCCTGAGACATCGCGATAACAAGGTTTTACGAGAAAATCCAAGATGGCCGCCCTGTGGCCATATTGGAACAGAAAAAGTATCTGCACAACTAGGCCCCAAGGGGAATATGTGTACCAAATTTCAGAAAGATCCATGCAGTAGTTCCTGAGAAATCGTGATAACAAGGTTTCATGGGGAAATCCAAGATGGCCGCCCTGTGGCCATAATGGATTTTCGAATCGGACCAGAAAAGGTATCTGCACATCTAGATCCCAAGGGGAACCTGTGTACCAAATTTCAGAAAGATCCGTGCAGTAGTTCCTGAGAAATCGCGATAACAAGGTTTCATGGGGAAATCCAAGATGGCTGCCTGGTGGCCATATTGGATTTTCGAATCGGACCAAAAAAGGTTTCTTGCACATCAGGTTTCCTGATTAGAAATGGCCCAACAAAAGACACCCCCAACATGGCCTTATGACGCTTAAAATATTTCAAGCTTCCAATACGCGACTGCAGATGACATCTTATGGCATAATATCCATTCCACATACCAAATTTGGAGAAAAAAAACAACAGGCTGTTACATCGGGATCTCATCATGATTAGTGCAAAATTAATACTGAAGGGTGAAAAGTCAGAGCATAATATGTCAACATTATTGATCATATTAAATTGACACTGATATTAAAATCAACTCACACTTTACCATCTGGTACTGTAAATTAGTCCACTGATATCATGATATTGCTTCTTTCAGTTGCAAGGCCAGCTTTATAGCTCGAAATCACTTCAGGAAATTGCGGAATTCGGAAAAGTTGTCGAATTCGGAAACATTCAGGAAAAACGTATGAATTCGACAACTTCGAGACCCAAATCCACCCTTATTTTACGTAAAATGTTAACTACGGGCGTTTAATTGTCTTAGTGAACGAATATAAATTTTTTGTACCAACTGGTGGCAGCACATTTTCATCGCGGCATTCAGAAATTCTACGAGGCGTTTTTTTCTACATGTGAAAAATGTGTGACTGTGTGTGTCGCCCATGCATTGAAAATCAAATAGGCATGTTTCTGAATTCGGGGACGTTGCCCAATTCAGCAATCTTTCTGTTTCTGAATTCGGTAACTGTTCCCGAATTCGACAACGTTTCTGAATTCTGCAATTCCCCGAACTGGTAGGTTCAGTAAAATGTACGGTGGTGTTGTTGTTGAAAATTACGGAAACAGTTTTTCGTAAATTAAAGAGGTAAAACAATACCAACCTTTACAAACCTGTTACACAAGTATAGGACAGTGATGTCTCGATGTTCTCAGAATAATAAAATATTCTCATCGCAACACGGGAGACACAGATCAACACATATCTGCAGATTGCACAATCAACTCGACACGGTCACTGTCGTTGTTGTTGTTGTCCAGTGCTGCCTTCGATCGACACCATTGGCGCTGTACACGCGGTACATTCTCCATGCCTTGCACGCTTTTCTTCAGCCGCATCGAATTTTATTGAGAGTAAGGCAAGAGCACCTGCACAGAGAATCATTTCCGTGAGCGAGCAATCCCGATTCCTAAAAGCTTTTTAACAGTTCGCATTTGGTACCATGCTTTTACGGTATGCTATGAGTTGAGCACTGTACGGGTATGGAACTGGGGTTGATAGTTCCACACTTCCGCATCATGGAAGAGCAGAAGACAGAAAACGGTCACCACGAGAACCGAGATTTTGTCGAACAAAACAACAGTAGAAATTTGGTGGAGAACATAACGTCAGGAGTAGAAGAAGTTGAAATCATAACGGTTGGGAATGAAGAAGAACCCAAGCGTGAAATCACTCAGACAGATCATTTGAATAAGAAATTGTTGGGCTCTTTTCTTCAGCATATCAACCAAACAATGGCAGATCCAAAAGACAGTCGTGATGAACTCGAAGGAATGGATGACTCGTTTGATGATCCCGATGATTCAAAAGCGGGACATTAACCAAAAAAATGAAAGTCATTTATAATCTTTTAAAAACACACATTTCATGTGAACCACAGAACAATATTTAATGTTTACAATATTATAAGCTACGTCACGGTTCGAACAAGTCGGTACTCTGATAGGCCTACACGGAAACAATTATGCAGAGGGCAGTTTATGTGGTTGGAATTAGTGGGTAAGATATTCCTTTATTAAGCATACAGTATCTGGTACGATATTAAAACTGGGCGCCATCAGACTTAACATCACATTGAGAACAGGCAAGCCGCATGCAAACACCAATCAGACTTGACATCACATTGAGAACAGGTATACAGGCACTGATCAGACTTAACATCACTGAGAACAGGCATACAGTCACTGATCAGACTTAACATCAGTGAGAACAGGCATATAGCCACTGATCAGACATAACATCACATTGAGAACAGGTATACAGGCACTGATCAGACTTAACATCACATTGAGAACAGACTTACAACCACTGATCAGACTTAACATCAGTGAGAACAGTCATACAGGCACTGATCAGACATAACATCACATTGAGAACAGGCATATAGTCACTGATCAGACAACATCACATTGAGAACAGGTATACAGGCACTGATCAGACTTAACATCACATTGAGAACAGACTTACAACCACTGATCAGACTTAACATCAGTGAGAACAGTCATACAGGCACTGATCTGACATAACATCACATTGAGAACAGGCATATAGTCACTGATCAGACATAACATCACATTGAGAACAGGTATACAGGCACTGATCAGACTTAACATCACATTGAGAACAGACTTACAACCACTGATCAGACTTAACATCAGTGAGAACAGGCATACAGGCACTGATCAGACATAACATCACATTGAGAACAGGCATACAAACACTAACATCACATTGAGAACAGACACACAGGCACTGATCAGACATAACATCACATTGAGAACAGACCTACAGGCACTGATCAGACATAACATCACATTGAGAACAGGCATACAAACACTAACATCACATTGAGAACAGACACACAGGCACTGATCAGACATAACATCACATTGAGAACGGGTATACAGGCACTGATCAGACATAACATCACTTTGAGAACATGCATACAACCACTGATCAGACTTAACATCACCTTGAGAACCGGCATACAGGCACTGATCAAACCTTGAGAACAGACATACAACCACTGATCAGACTAGACTTCACATTGAGAAGAGGCATACAACCACTGATCAGACTTAACATCACCTTGAGAACCGGCATACAGGCACTGATCAAACCGTGAGAACAGGCATACAACCACTGATCAGACATAACATCACATTGAGAACAGGCATACTGACACCCATTCTAATACTTTTTTGATGCTAAGTTGTGATAGGTTATATTTGACATTTCTTAGTGGTTTACTGTTTTGGGGAATAGTCAAAGTTCAAATGAAACAAACTTCAAACCCTTCATTACTATGCCTGTTTGAAAATGGTGAAGGTCGTGACCTGCTGACCTATGACGTCGGAGTCTGATTATACGATCATTCATAGTGAGCAATCATAGCGAATGTTGTTGGCGACATTTCCATTGTAAGGCCATTGTCACTTGATTAGTTGTTTAGCATGACCAACCCTCATCTATATTTTGAGGACAAATGATTAAAATAGATGAGGGAATCCCTCATCTATTTTAATTATTTGCTTTCAAAATCCCGGACTTACATTTTCATGAGTAAAACTTAATATTCATATACAATTGGTTTGAAATTTAATAATTATTAATCGATAATTATAGCATCTAGCATGAAGATTTCAAAAATCAAGGTCATGCTAACAACCAATCAAGTGACAATGGCCTAATGCCACCATCACAAAGCTAAAACATACAGCATTTGTTGATGTAATAATGAATTTGTCATACCCAATTGTAGTGCAGCATTCATCACAATAGGTTGTTCGATACAGCCTGGCAGTCGATATTATACGACCTGATCATAATCAGACTCTGATGTCATGGGTCAGAGGTTACGGCTTCATCCCATCTGTTTTATTGCACTAAAAAGCCCTATTTGATGTCATATTTCGTAGAAAAAATTATCAACATGTATTTTACACTGCTCCTCTGTATCTTTTTTTTCCCTGCAAAGTGTGCAACAAGTATTTTGTAGAAGCTTTAACATCACATTGAGAACAGACATCAGACTGTCGATCACATTGGGAACGGGCATGTAGACATCAGACGGAACATCAAATCGAGAACAGGCATGTAGACATCAGGCTGAACAACATATTGAGAACAGACATGTGGACATCAGACTGAACATCACATTGAGAACAGGCAACTGGATATAAGACTGAACATCACATTGAGAACAGACAGGTGGACATCAGGCTGAACATCACATTGAGAACAGGCATGTAGACATCAGGCTGAACATCACATTGAGAACAGGCATGTAGACATCAGGCTGAACATCACATTGAGAACAGGCATGTGGACATCAGCCTGAACATCACATTGAGAACAGGCACGTACACATCAGACTGAACATTACATTGAGAACAGGCATGTGGAAATCAGCCTGAACATCACATTGAGAACAGACATGTGCACATCAGACTGAACATCACATTGAGAATAGGCATGTGGACATCAAACTGAACATCACATTGAGAACAGGCATGTGGACATCAGGCTGAACATCACATTGAGAACAGGCATGTGGACATCAGACTGAACATCACATTGAGAACAGGCAACTGGACACAAGACTGAACATCACATTGAGAACAGACATGTGCACATCAGACTGAACATCACATTGAGAACAGGCATTTGCACATCAGACTGAACATCATATTGAGAACAGACATGTGCACATCAGACTGAACATCACATTGAGAACAGGCATGTGGACATCAGGCTGAACATCACATTGAGAACAGGCATGTGGACATCAGGCTGAACATCACATTGAGAACAGACATGTGCACATCAGACTGAACATCACATTGAGAACAGACATGTGCACATCAGACTGAACATCACATTGAGAACAGACATGTGCACATCAGACTGAACATCACATTGAGAACAGGCATGTGCACATCAGGCTGAACATCACATTGAGAAGAGACATGTGCACATCAGACTGAACATCACATTGAGAACAGGCAATTGACAAAATGTATGCAGACAAACATCATCACATTGAGAACGGGCATTCAAATATTGGATGGAACATTCACATTCAGAATGTGTTTACAATAGGCATGAAATTGTACATCACGTAGAGAACAGACCTTTTGACATCACATCGTGAAAAGGCTTTACTCACTGCACACCGGGTCGCATAGGTGTGGCGCGGGATAGTGTGGGGCGAGAGAGCTGGGGTTTTCGCTACCTGAGATTCCATGGGCCAGGCTTGCACCCTACAGTAGAATGGGTCGACTATGCATGCACGATGAGTAGTGCGCGATGAGTAGTATAGAAAGGGCATGCGATCTCTCTATCCCTATAGGTGTGGCACGGGATAGGGTGGGGCGAGAGACCTGAGGTTTTCACTACCTGAGATTCCATGGGCCAGGCTTGCATACTACAGTAGAATGGGTCGACTGTGCATGTGCGATGAGTAGTGCGCGATGAGTAGTATAGAAAGGGCACGCGATCTCCCTATCCCTATAAACTAACCCATGGGAGTGAATGAACCCATGGGGGTGAATGAGCCATGGGGGTGAATGAGCACTCGTATCTGTAAATCCACTCCCGAAACTGATGATGATTTTCAGCTCCGACCATGCGTGCGTGGCATGAATGGACTTGTCCAAATTTAGGGAACAACTATTCATAGTACGTTTTATGCTCCAATTCATACATTGAACTATGATTGGCTGCATACTGAAGCCATAACTTAGTGACAGCTAGTTTATGTCTTAAAACGACACCCGTTGTTACTTAATGCCACTTTTCCTCCATTTGGAGATCCACTGCAAACAAATTAACTCCCCTTACGGTCCCCTGGATCGTCCGCCAGGTGGCGTGCTCTTCGCGCATGTCCCATTCTCTTTTTCTTTTGCAGTCTAGCTAGCTAGACCTGTTTTGAAAGAGCTCCGTTGTAAACAAAGTGTTTGGCTTATATAGACGCACCCTAGGGTTTTTTTTGGTATTGTAAGTCAATCATGGCTAACGTAGTCACCCAAACTATTAAGAATAGTAAAAGATGTGAATCTTGTCGTCAATTTTGGCCCGTAAAAGACTCACATACAACTTGTTTTAAATGCAGAGCACAGGTATGTTACAGAGAGACGACCTGTGCTGAGTGCATCGACTGGGACGACGTGACCTGGGCGAGCTATGCTTTAGCTAGGCGTAGCATTCTGCTGAGAGCTGCCGGCCTCGATTCGAAGAAAGGACCTACAGAAAGAGCTAATGCTAATCAGGCCCTATTCGACGATCTTGCACTGAATCAAGACATGGACATTGCCAACTTGACGAGTCCGGTCATACAGCCCAGCGGCACAGTTCCTATGGAAACAGCACCTGCTAGAGGCGAGGACTTCGTTCAGCTAGACCAGTCTACAGTTCCTGCGACTGAACCAGCTGACCTGAAAAGTAGCCCTGGCAGAGACACAGATCAAGCCGATTCCTCGGACATCAACTCCTGCTCTTCCAAGTCTCCGCAAGCGACGAAAGACAGCCGTATACCGGGGACACAGAAGGAATCGGCTACGGTAGTCCGGGAATCAAGACCAAGCCACCGGACTCCGGCATCACAGCGGGACCCCGACAAGGAAACAGCTGGCCGGGATCACCGCACAAAGAAAGGCCGTGAGCTGGAGAAGCCGAAAGCCTATAGGGACACCGAGGGACGGACCCATACAGAGAGCCGTACCACGGAACCTCATCCTGGGACCAGTACCCGGAGCCGTACCCCGGAGCGGGCTACAGCACGGACATCTGAGAAGTCACGGACCCACAAGGAACGGACTTATACAGATCGCCGGGACTCCGCATCCGACAGGACACGGACTCAAGGGGAACGGAAACAGCGAGAACGGCATGAGTCGATTTCCAGTTCAGGTCACACCCGTTCCACGGAACCGTATACCGGTGCTGCGATAGCCAAGTCTCATAGACGAAGCCGATCCCCACTACCGCATCGAAGTCGGGAGGGATACCAGTCCAGGCGACGGTCCCGTTCACCTTACGGACAGCGCCGTTACAGGGAGACCTCACCAAAGCGACCGTACTCTAGGCAAAGGAGCCGTTCACCGGTTTCCCGTCATCGGCTACAGTATACGGAGTCGGGAGAACGGACTTATACCCGCCGTCACCGCAGCCCGGGTCATCATGAAAAGCCCGAGCATCGGGATAAGAAGAAGACCGGGGATGCAGCCAGGGACCAGAGCCGTCCCGCGGAGCGGAGTGAGCGGACGTCTGTTCCGAGAAGGCCTCCAACAGCAACCATCACCACGGGAGAAGTTCCTTCTACGGAGGCTCCGGAGGTTACTCAACCCCATTCTACTAGCAGTGCTGAATCTGGTTCGGAGGATGAGGGCCATGCACGACGCTCCACTTCTGCGGCATCCTCATCTCAAGGTTCGACCCCCATTCGTCAGACGGAGGTAGAAACCAACAGCAAGGAAGAGATTTCCTTCAGAGCCAGGATAGCAGCATTACAAGAGTTGGTTCCTGAAATGCCCAGACCAGCGGTTGGCGAAGACAAGCAGCTTACCGACCAGCTGTCGGATATCACCCGTAAACGGAGGAGACTTACAGCAGCAACTCTCTACGGGAAGAAGGAGCCGTCTAAGGAGGAAGCTTTGCCTACATGCCCTCCATCTCCGGCATCATACGACTTGTGTGTCAGCACGGATCGACAGTTCAAGACCCAGAAGACGCTCTTGAAGCCTGGTCCCTACAGGGCCTACGTCCTTCACGGAGACAACTTGCCGTTCAAAGCCCCGAAGTCGGACTCGGATCTTGACAGACTGCTGAACGTTACAAAGTCGCCAGCAGTAGTACTCCAGCAAAAGCAAGCCTGCGCTATGGAAGACATGATGTTGACACAGCACAGGATTACATCTTACTCCGATTGGTTCCTGGCGGCCATGTCCAAGGTAGTCCAGGATCCAGATAAGAAGCATAAGGATGGATCTTTGACCTTCTCACAGAAGAAAATTGAGTTTCTCACTTCGTTCATCGACTCCACGAACAAGGCTAACTTGGATCTCATGGAGACGGGGTTTTTCTCCTACGCTACACTGGTGCAGGCCCGACGGACGGCTTACCTGAAGCATCCGAAGTCTGAGGTTTTGGGCTCAGTGAAGAATGAGCTAGCGCAACAGCCCATTTCATCCAAGTACCTCTTCAATCAGGCCATCCCCACGGTTATGTCTGCTGTTAACGACGAGAAAACTTCCCGCATGATCGGAGCCCTCGTAGGCCAGGGTAAAGGCAAGGGCAAAGGCAAAGGCCAAGGCAAGTCCACCAGGGGAGGACGTTCTGCGCCGCTACCACGCCAAGATTCAGGCAATCAGAAGCAGGACAGCCAGCAGAATTTTCGGACCTACGGAAAGGCACAATTTCGTGGCAGAGGAGGAAAGTCTTCCGACCGGGGCAGAGGAAAGCCCGACCGTCGGAACTGACGGTCCACAGCCTCAGCTTTTAACCTATCATCTTCATCCCTTCATCCTCCCAGAGTTTCAGGACTTCAATCATCCGGTCGTCGGCGGGCGATTACAGATATTCTGGCGGAACTGGAAGCTCATTTCAAACGACAAGTGGGTCATCGAGTCCTTAAGAGACGGAGTTTCCCTCACTTTTCGAGAGTACCCCAGGCTCATTTCAAGACCCAAGCCATCACGTCTTCCAGTTCGACCAGAACACGTACAAACACTACTGGAATCGGTTCAGGTATTGTTGGACAAGGACGCCGTCAGAGAGTTACCCGTAGAAGAAGGAAGTCCAGGATTCTACAGCCCGGTCTTCCTCGTCCCCAAGAAGGGCACAGGTCAGCTTCGCATGATCATAGATCTACGGCGACTAAACGACGTTCTGGAGCCACCTCCCCACTTCAAGATGACATCGGTTCCAGCATTACGGTCCCGCCTACAACCGGACGATTGGATGGCCTCCGTCGACCTCCAAGATGCATACCTCCATGTACCCATTCATCCTCGACATCGGCGGTATCTCCGATTCATCATTGCCGGAAGACGGTTCGAATGGCAGGTTCTACCGTTCGGCATCTCCATCGCCCCATGGTGTTTCACAAGAATCACGTCACCAATCATCTCATTTCTTCACCTAAGGGCTATCAACATAGAGGCATACATCGACGACATCCTTGTCTGGGGGTCAAGGAAGCCAGTACTCAAGCTCCAGATACAGTTCACCATTCAGGTCCTGAAGTATCTCGGGTTCATTCCGCATCCAACGAAGTCGGAGCTGGAGCCGGCACAGAGACGTCAATACATCGGAGCAGTCTTCGACACACGGAAGCGGATCATCCTGCCCCCGGAGGAACGCTGGACAAAGATACAGCCTTTCGTCCGAGGATTTTTATCTTCCCAATCGCAACGCTTACGTCATTGGCAAAGCCTACTGGGATTGCTAGCGTCAACTCAAGATCTGACACAGTATGGACGACTCCAGTTACGACCGTTGCAGTTCAACCTACAGCCGTACCTGCGAGCTCCAGCCATCAATCCCGGGGTTCCAGTCCCTCGGCACTTGCATCAGTTTCTGGAATGGTGGCAGTCCAGGGAGAACGTCATGCTCGGGATTCCGCTGCAGTGGCCGCCGCCGGACGAGAATCTATTCTCCGACGCATCACTCACGGGTTGGGGAGCCCACCTGGGACAGCTAAAGATAGCCGGCAGATGGTCTCCACAGCAGAGAACACTACACATCAATGTGCTGGAGATGATGGCAGTGAATATGGCAGTCCAGCATTGGAGCCTTCAACTGGTCGGCAAATCCTTGATGGTTGCTTCAGACAACACGACAGTAGTAAGCTACATCAACAAGTTGGGGGGGACGAAGTCCCGGATACTGTTCCAGGAGACGTGGTCTCTCTTCACTTGGGCACAGAATCACCGGTGCCGGGTCCGAGCACGGCATGTTCCCGGCCACCTGAACGTCATTGCAGACCGCCTTTCTCGGCCGGACAAAGTTCTATCGACAGAATGGCATCTCCATACAGAGGCGTTTCGCCAAGTGTCATCGATTTGGGAGCAGCCTCTGGTAGACCTGTTCGCAACAAGGAACAACGCTCAGCTACCGATCTTCGTCAGCCCGATGCTCGACCCACAGGCCTGGGCAGTCGACGCCATGTCAATCAGCTGGGACAACCTGATCGCCTATGCATTCCCACCGATTGCGCTTATTCAGCCAGTGTTGAAGAAGATAACAGAACACAGCTGTATTATCCTGCTCGTACTGCCATGGTGGCCGCGCCGTCCATGGTTCCCGCAGTTGATCCACCTACTAACCGACGTCCCTCGTCAGCTGCCTCCGTGGTACCGACTACTAGATCAACCAGGAGGTCTTCTACACCACGATCCACAGTGGCTCAACCTTCACGTCTGCAGATTATCAAGCAATCCCTTACAGACCAGGGTTTTCAAAACAAGTTACGGAGGCGATGGCAGCGGCAAACAGACCATCCACCTCTAGACTTTACCAGGCCAAGTGGACCTACTTCTGTACCTGGTGTGGGACCAAAGACATCGATCCCGACACTGCCTCTGTTCCAGTGATAGCCGAATTCCTGCTGCATCTGCACCGAGACAAGGAATTCAAGATGAGCACTATACAGGGATACCGCTCTGCGTTGTCCAGAGTCATGAAGTTGACGTCAGGAACAGATATCGGACAGGATGTCAACATTACAGCGCTTCTACAGTCCTTCGCCTTACAGTCTCGCCGGACAAGACAGCTATTACCAAAGTGGGACCTTGGAGTGGTACTGAGTGCCTTTCTACGGCCACCGTTTGAACCGTTGCAGTCGGCTACGATCAAGGCACTGTCTTATAAGACAGTCTTCTTAACAGCATTCGCCTTAGCCACCAGAGTCTCCGAACTTCATGCATTGGAACGCAGCTCCCTGGCATGGACCGCAGGTTGGAAAACTATATCATTTCGTCCAATCCCGGAATTCATCGCCAAGAATGAATCAACACGTCAGGGACCATGTGCTCAAAGACTATACCAGATCCCAGCACTCACAGACTTCGTAGGACCGCTGGAGGACGACAGACTACTGTGCCCAGTTAGAGCCTTACGGTACTACTTAAAGAGAACAGACTCTACGAGGGGATCTAGGCGTCTTCTATTTCTGTCATTACATCCAGGAGCTTCTGCGGACATCACGAAGAATACAGTTGCATCCTGGTTGAGGAAGACGATACACTGGACATACCAACTCGCCATCGATGCTCCTCCCTTGCTCTCGAAGGCATCATCTCATGAGATTAGAGCTATTGCTACGTCCTGGCCGCTCTGGAAAAACTTATCACTGGACGAGATCGTTCAAGCCTGCGCATGGACTGTGAACTCTACCTTCGCTGACTATTATCTTAGGGACATGTCTGTTCAAACAGACAGGGTGACTACGTTAGGGCCATTAGCTGCAGCCCAACGTATAGTCCACTGATTTCCACTAAGAAGAAAGGGGGGGGGCGCTGCTCAAGCAAGCAAGATCCTGACAATTCGGTGAGTATAGAAGACGAGCCGTATCAGAGACGAAGGGACTTCAAGGCATCACGATGGCATCTGGTTATCTAGCCGAGTATGCGGGCAGATGGTCGGAATTCATTCCCCCACTCACCGCACTACTCGTAATACCTTGAGTTCCCTACGCTTCTATACGACACGGGAATTATCATGATATTACTAGGCAAATTAGAATTATAGAATCAGAACAGGGCGTGCTCCGCTTAAGCCAAAAGCAAGCCACAAGGCCGGCTACCCAACCCCCACTATTGGGAGTCTGGCATTAAGTAACAACGGGTGTCGTTTTAAGACATAAACATCAAACATTTATAAATAATGTTACTGTTTATTATTAAAACAAACCCGTTGTTACGGTTTGATTTACCCGCCCATCCTCCCCGCTTCGCTCGGCCTTGTCATAAACAGGTCTTGCCGTTGCACAGAAAAAGAGAATGGGACATGCGCGAAGAGCACGCCACCTGGCGGACGATCCAGGGGACCGTAAGGGGAGTTAATTTGTTTGCAGTGGATCTCCAAATGGAGGAAAAGTGGCATTAAGTAACAACGGGTTTGTTTTAATAATAAACAGTAACATTATTTATAAATGTTTGATGTTTGTAAGACTGTTCACAAGACTGATTCAAGTCCTGCAAGTCATCTCGTGCAAGTAACTAACACCAAACGTAAAATTATGTGAATGAAGTGGTTTTATTCAGGGATTAAGTGCAACTGATTGTCGTTGGTATCAATAATACATATAGATTTTCACACCGATCTGGGTTTGTTAAGAATATTGCTGGTCGCATTCTTTCTCGTGTACGGATATAAAACGTTCATCCAGCGCAAGCTGCCCAGCGCACATGTTCGTCCTGGCATGTGATGGTCGAAACATGAATTTGTATTTATTGATTTATGCATGACCGACTGATTCAAACAACAGAGATACATTGAATAAAAAGTTTATTCTCTATATGTTAACTGTGCCGACTTCAAATATTCACTCTACATTCATGTTAATTGTTCATTCAAAAAATGCCGTTGCAGTGCCGTGGCAAACCATTTCTGCGATGGCATTTTTGTGCAGTGCCAAAATTTTGCGAATTTCAAGGGCTGGATAATACTTGCACCATGCATCATTTATTTGTCTCATCCTTCTTTATCTACAGAGTATCTAATGGTGGAAAGACCTTGCTGGCAGAGAAACTTCATCAAGCATTTGTGGGGTCCCATTACATCTGTCAAGATCAGTACTTTTTGGTGAGTATGATAGCCTTGTAACAAATTTTTATCAAGGCTGTCATTGATCAATGCCGTCTTTGATCAAGGCCATCTTGGTCATACTATAGCTGAAGCTGTCAATATAGCACTCTAAACCATTCGGGCCACCTCAGCTTCCAAGGCCGCTTGCATTTACTGCCGACAATTCGGTACCAAACCCTGAGGGCACGAGTTCCCTCACAAGATGGACCGATCAAGCACTAGTATCTGTGTATTACCAAGAAAGTGTCACCCTAAAAATAATTGGATATAATTGTGTACTAAGTAGTTCCTACATAACCTTTCGCACACTCTAAACAGGCGAGATTTTGATTTTGAATATAGTAGAACTCTTGTTCTTATGAAATTCATTCGTTAAATGTGAAATGCAAGGTTTTCATATTTTCCTTTTATGTTCTTCATTGGTTAGTTAATCAGCCTATTTACTTCTTTTGGTATTATTTGAAGTAGTTTATCTCCTAGTAGCTTTAGAAAAAATGTTCCAAAGTGGCACTGCATGCCCAACCAATTTCAGAAATGAAATCAGCATTTATCTGCCCTTGTTTGATGCCGGTTTGTGACGTCACATCAGACCGCCTGACTGGCCGTCAATACTTGTAACGTTCAGTCTTCGGGAGGCTGGTCTGACGTGACGCCACAAACAAGGAAAGATAAGTGATGCCGATTTTCAAAACGGATTTCACCTTGGCCGTCGGTACATTTTAGAAGCTTCTGGCAGACAAATTACTTCAAATAAAACCAAGCGAAGTAGACAGACCGCTATTTTTATCAACATATATAAAATATAAAAACAAAAATCCAAAAACCTTTGCCCAGAATGTTGATATCTTTGACAGTGATGTATATGAAGAGTTGCTACTGATATTAATACATTGTATATATATTGACATGATATAGCCACCCTCAAAAATAACCGTGCCATTCAGCAATGGCTCGGTTGAAAGCTGAAGCTAAATCAGTTCACTTCAGTTTATGTTTAACGTGACGTTGAGTGCATGTTTTATTTCAATGCCACATGATATTTGCCGAGGCAGATTTCTTATTCGTGACAGATTTCTTATTCGTGAGAGCTGATATAGATAATGATTGCTGAATTGATAATATTTCATATTAAATTTGATTTCAGGAAGAGGGTAATGAAAAGTTGGTAATTGACCCAGAACTGAACCATGCCAATTGGGATTGTAAGTATCAATTTGTTATTTAAATAATACTTTTTCTCTTTCTTCAAAATGGCAAGTTGAATATTAGGATAATAAGAAAACTTAAGCTTACATTCACTCTTTAATCTGCACATGATTTTCACGATATGTTTTATTTGAAGAAAGGGTTAAGTTTTGCAAGAACAAAATGGGCATGATTCCCACCTTCTCGTAAGAAAAGCATTCAGATGTGACATGAAACCTTCAGTAAATATTTCAATAATTCCAACACAGAAAAAACACATTGTGATACAAAAGCAGGGCCTTAGCTCTGCACCAATCTTCCATTATCAGAGTTTGTAACCTCTTGAACTGTCAGTGTATTATATAAACAGTAAACAAGGTACCCTCACACTGCACAGTGCAGGAACACACTGTGTGCATGCGCATTTGGCCTGTATCAAGTTTTCTACTAAATTATTACACAAGAACTCGCGGTACAACGTCTCGTGTAGCTGTGAGATGTTGAGCCCACTCCACTCCCGTTGTCGTGCGTACAATATTTGCACGCCACAATTTCAAAAGCGTGTGAAATTGGAAAACAAATTATAGTTGCCCATGAGTAGGTATGGGCAACCAACACATCCAAATGCATTGCAATTCAAGCCCTGGGCAACTGGACTGAGGGCTATTTTCACACCCTAATCTCCCTCTAAAATCATTGAAATAACCAAGAAATAATGGATTATATGCGTAATGTTGAACCATTTTGTCCGTTTCCTGTGCTAATAAATTTGATCACTCTCAGATTTTATTGTGGGAAAATTCATTTCTGTAATTCAATTTTTGGAGGGATTACCATATACAGGGTGAGTAAAAAAAATTTTCCACCTGTGGTTTTGTTCATTTATTCATCTGAAGATATAATTTATTGTGTTTATGAATATAACACAACCAAGGGTACACCATCTCTGTGCTATATTCACCCATTGTATGTTTTATTCATGGCCAAAAATATACAGATAATGTGCATATACCAATGACGCTCATGGACAGAAAGTGCATTCTCTACATATTGTGGAATCTGAAATGCATGAAAACGGACACAGGAATGAGACACTTCACATGTTTAGCTGTTTTCAGGTAACTCTGTTGCACTTTAAGACTTTATCTCCGACAGTTGTTACTTGGCATTGGAAAAATGTGCAACAGTAATATCTGAAAATAGATAAACAGTGAAGAGTCTCATTCCTGTTTCTTCATCAACTGCTGTGTTCACTCATTACTGTGTTATGGAGAACGTACTTTCCTTTCATGAGCGCCATTGGTATATACACAATATATGTATATTTTCTTCCAGGAATAAAACATACCATGGTTGAATATAGTGAACAGATGAAGTACCCTTCCATGTGTTATATTCATATGTACACAATAAGTTGTAACTTCATATGAATAAGTGAACAAAACCAGAGGTGGACATTTTTGTAGCCCACCATCACCAGATGGTCCGTTCGAATAACTTTTTGTCCATAGTCCGTCGTCCGTCATCCGTCGTCAGTCCGTCCGTAAACAATTCTTGTTATCGTGATTTCTTAGGAACTACTGCATGAATCTTTCTCAAATTTGGTACACAGGTTCCCCTTGGGGTCTAGTTGTGCAGGATACCTTTTCTGGTCCGATTCGAAAATTCAATATAGCCGTCCATCTTGGATTTCGCCATGAAACTTTGTTATCGCTATTTCTCAGGAACTACTGCATGGATGTTTCTTAAATTTGGTGCACAGGTTCCCCTTGGGATCTAGTTGTGCAAGATAATCTTTCTGGTCCGATTCGAAAATCCAGTATGGCCACCAGGCGACCATCTTGGATTTTCCCATGAAACATTGTTATCGCCATTTCTCAGGAACAACTGCATGGATCTTTCTCAAATTCGGTACACAGGTTCCCCTTGGGATCTAGTTGTGCAAGATACCTTTTCTGGTCCGATTCGAAAATCCAGTATGGCCACCAGGCGACCATCTTGGATTTCCCCATGAAACATTGTTATCGCCATTTCTCAGGAACTACTGCATGGATCTTTCTCAAATTTGGTGCACAGGTTCCCCTTGGGGTCTAGTTGTGCAAGATACCTGTTCTGGTCCAATCCGAAAATCCAATATGGCCACTAGGCGGCCATCTTAGATTTCCTCATGAAACATTGTTATCGCGATTTCTCAGGAACTGCTGCATGGATCCAGGCCTTGTGATTTGTATGGGCCCTGGCGAGTGATTAAAGCACACCTAAAATCGTGCGAGGTGTGTGGTTAGCACACCTAAAATGCACACCTAAATTTTTTTAAGGTGTGTGATACAGTGTTTGAAACGTTAAGGTGTGAATTGAAATAAATGTGTGATGGCCGAGAATCCAGCCATTCATGGATTCTCACAACAATGTTTCAGGAGAATCCAGGGGGAACTAATATTCACTGGTTTACTCCACATTAGCTATGAAAGATAATGAGGTAATAATAAAATCAAGAAACACTGTTTTAAGTTTTGTTTTTTTAGAAAGGTGAGTTTTCTCACCTTTATTATGCTATCTAGAAAATTTCTGATTTTAGGGTTGTCCGAAGTACACGTATAAAAATAGTTCCAAATTGTTTATTCTTTCTCAGACCAGAATAGTTATCCTTCAGTGGCTGACAGGCTTTGTAGGCCTATATATAGTCACTTAGCATGTAATTGATCCCTTACCTGTATTAAATAATACTTTGTTAATTGTTTTTCTTCAAGATATCAGATTAATACGCACTAGAGTATGGAAGCCTGCTATGGTCACTCTTCCAAACATTGACCTCAGCTCAGAGATATACAGTTCAGGAGGCAACATGTACATGTATAAAGAGCTGCCCTACCATAGCTCTAGGGGCTGTACATGTAGCTATGCTGGGTCTAGTTTCTAATGAATGAGGAGGCCAAGCTAAAACTAGGTCATCACAAGGACTGGTATTAGATATATAGGTACATGTATGTAGTGTAATTAATGAATCAATTGAAGTTAAACTTACAAATAATACTATCTGACATGTCTGAGAACTGAAATATTCTGAGATGGATGTCTTGCCACTTGTTTTTTCATGCGCTCATGTGTTCTAATACTTTCATTCAGTGCCAGTACCGGGTGTATGTACATGTATAATAGTATTACCACTACATTCGGATCAGCTTGGTATTATGGCCAGTTTTTCATGTGTTTTTTGGGGGCTTTTTCAAACAAATAGATACTATTTTGAATTGAAACTCTGGGAAAGAAATCTGCTACTCGGGAAGCAGCTATTCTTTTGAGTTTTACTATCTCCACTATTGCAGCCAGTCAATCGATAGTCTCTGAAAATGATACTCGGGTATCACAATCAGTTAAAAACTATTTTTCCTGTTAGCCATAAATTACAAAACACTAATTTACAAATGGAAGTACAGTGCAATAAAATCTAGATTATGCAAAGAGAAGTTGACTTGCAATGGATGTTATCTGTCCCAACCCTCAATCAAGCAACAACTTTTATCTTCTGAACCACCTTTCTATATATGCCCATGGGCCTAGTTTGTATTTAAAATTCACACAATGAGTTAATGAGCTTGAGCGAAAGGCTGAAAACAAGATTGGCAAAATAGAAATAAAACTCTGAAAAACCACAAATTGTAAAACAGACTGACTAGGACAGGCACATGGCAATTTTTACATCGTCATCATCATCACCTCAATCATTCAATCCATTCACTTGCCTTCAGTAACAGAAATTTGGAATGTCTGAATCAGTTTCAGTTTTCAAACACTCACGATGTCCATCGCTGTTTACGTGTCTAACCAAGTTTGGCTTCAGCAGGTATCTAGTTTCGTTTTTGCCGTAACTGACGTCGGCTAATATTTTGCCTCAATATACATGCAGTGTTTAGTTGATGGTAGTGTTTCTGGCACACTTTGCAAAAGGCCTGTACCACCTTATCGCCCACATCGTTAAAATGGAATGCAAAGTTATGTCTCAGGCTATTTTCCCACTGACACAGGGCCGTTTTTCTAATTTGTTTCCGCGTTTTTAGGCCCTGTGTCGGAAGCCATTTCATCCTTTCGTTTTCAAATGGCCAAGCAGAAGTTGGCCCGTGACACTTGTTTCAATGACAGCGATTGGCGGGCTGCCGTAAACGAGCCAATGAAAACGCGCGAACATACTAGGACTGGCACGTGGCAATAGATAGATGATATAGAGTCCAGTTTTCAACAGCAATAACTGTATGCACGTTGATGATCGGCGAACGGGGCTCAATCGTAAGTTTTCAACTGGTGACGTTTGATTTTACGTTCAATTCTATGCGAATCCGTTTCGATTCGCCCGGATGCCCTGTCAGGCGAATCTTCACGCGAATGGATCGGCAGATTCGCGTCAAAATTTGTCATAGCGAAAGTTTGAAGGGGGTCATAAAGTTTAAGGCGCGCGTTCAAACATAAAGTTTAAGGCACGCGTTCAAAACGCACCTCAGTGCCTCTTCAGGCGCGTTATGGTGTGCGTGCGCGATCGCGCGCCTCAAATCACAAGGCCTGGGATCTTTCTCAAATTTGGTACACAGGTTCCCCTATGGATCTAGTTGTGTAAGATACCTTTTCTGGTCCGATTCGAAAATCCAATATGGCCTTCAGATGGCCATGTTGGATTTCCCCATGAAACTTTATCACGATTTCTCAGGAACTACAGCATGAATCTTTCTCAAATTTGGTACACAGGTTCCCATTGGGGTCTAGTTGTGCAAGATACATTTTCTGGTCCGATTCGAAAATCCAATATGGCCAACAGGCGACCATCTTGGATTTCCCCATGAAACGTTATCGCAATTTCTCAGGAACTACCTCATGAATCTTTCTCAAATTTGGTACACAAGTTCCCCTTAGGGTCTAGTTGTGCAAGATACCTTTCCTGGTCCGATTCGAAAATCTAATAGGGCCAACAGGCGGCCATCTTGGATTTACCCATGAAAATTTGTTATCGCGATTTCTCAGGAACTGCTGCATGGATCTTTCTCAAATTTGGTAAACAGGTTCCCATTGGGGTCTAGTTGTGCAAGACACCTTTTCTGGTCCGATTCGAAAATTCAATATGGCCACCAGGCGGCCATCTTGGATTTCCCCATGAAAATTTGTTATCGCGATTTTTCAGGAACTACTGCATAGATCTTTCTCAAATTTGGCACACAGGTTCCCCTTTGGGTCTAGTTGTGCAAGATACCTTTTTTGGTCTGATTCGAAAAATCCAACATGGCAGCCAGCCGGCCATCTTGAATTTCCCCTTGAAACTTCATCGTGAATTCTCAGGGTGCATTCCACACCTAAATGATGTGCGGTTAAAAACAGGCATGGATTCGGATCTTCGGCCATAAACAAATGTAAAATCTTTAACAAAAACCCTATAAAAGTATATATTTTCTAAATGAGCACACTCGTGCCATTATTTCAGGAGACTTGTGAGCTTTTGAAATTGAAAAAGAAAGACGTGCAATCCTCCTTAAACCTTCTTCAACTTTTCTGAAAAACAACATAAAATATACGAAACTGTGTCAAATTCTACCCTCAACCCAGAGAAAACGTATGAAACAATTTTCTTTTTATGTATGTTAAAGTGTTTCCCGTCCAAAGAACAATTTAAAATGGCGAAAAAAACAGGGGGTCGACCTACTCGTTTTTTACCCCTCGGCCAACTTTGGCCTAGGGGTATTGTCGTCATCCGTACGTCCGTACGTACGTCCGTTACCGCGATATCTACAGAACCGTTTCATGCATGGCAACCAAACTTGTTACATCTATTTATCTTCACGTAAATCAGAAGCCTATCGAAAATGAGTCATCTCGGACAATATTTTGCAGAGTTATGCCCCTTTTTACAAATAAAAATCCATTTATGATTTGTTATTGTGATAATTTCATAACTGTTCCATATACAACATCCTAACGTGATACAGTTGTTTCTCTTGACCTGAACTAGATGCCTATCGAAAATGAGTCGTGTCAGAAAGTATTTTGCAGAGTTATGCCCCTTGTCTAATAAAATCCGTTACCGCGATATCTACAGAACCATTTCATGCATGGCAACCAAACTTGTTACATCTATTTATCTTCACGTAAATCAGAAGCCTATCGAAAAGGAGTCATCTCGGACAATATTTTGCAGAGTTATGCCCCTTTTTACAAATAAAAATCCATTTATGATTTATTGTGATAATTTCAGAACCGTTCCATATACAACATCCTAACGTGATACAGTTGTTTCTCTTGACCTGAACTAGATGCCTATCGAAAATGAGTCGTGTCAGAAAGTATTTTGCAGAGTTATGCCCCTTGTCTAATAAAATCCACTAATTCCTATGTTAAGTTTGCATATAATTTCTATATCATGTTTGTATACTATCACATTTATTTATTGATTGGATGACTGATTTATTGATTTATTCTCTTACACAATGCGAAGAATGCCTGCGAATCTGTTTTGAAAATGACACTAGATGCCTATCAAAAATGAGTCGTGTCAGAAAGTATGCCCTTTGTCTAACAAAATCCACTAATTCCTATGTTAAGTTTGCATATTATTTCTATATCATGTTAGTATAGTATCACATATATTTATTGATTGGATGACTGATTTATTGATTTATTTTCTTAGACAATGCAAAGAATGCTTGCAAATCTGTTTTGAAAATGACATACATGTGCCATTTAGTATACATGTACTGTATTTATCTAGCCATGTGTACTGTTGTTTTGGTGCGACATCGATACAGCTCTTTCAATTTATTCCAGAAACAAATTAATTTAAGGGGAGGAAAACTTTTCTTTTTTTTCAAAGAAAGTACACTTACAATACCAGGGGTAAATATTTCTTCCCACAAGCCAATCAATTGGTAGAGACACCCTTACATTATAATAGCTGGGGTTCAGAGCCGAGGGGTTTCGATAGCGCAGCTTCATGTTGTAAAATTTTATCGCCATAAAGGAATCATCATTTTCACTTCCCGAAGAAGTGCGGATTTTGGTCCGCCAGATATTCAATTCCAGACACGATTAACTCTGTAGTGACGAGTGGGTGCGATCAACAAGCAATTGTTATATCCTCGTTTGGAGAAATGGTTACGTCCAGCAGGGTGATATTATAGACATCAGTTAAGAAGAATTACCATGCTGTCAAAATCGGGTGACGTTCTTTATTATAAAATTAGGGAGGGGCCATTTGTACAAAACCCTGGCAAGTGTGGAGTGCACCCTTAATTGTTAGGGTGTTTTCTAAGAATTTCTGTTCTCAAGGTTATGCCAATCTGGAAGTGTTTGCGAGTTTCTTGGTATGCGACACTTGCTTGTAGTATGCAGTTTTATGGGATATCCCATCAATCACTTTTCCCCCTACCCCATCTTTGGTTTTGCGACTTTTGCTGAAAATTCACGAGTTTTTACGAGCTCAATAAGAATATTATAGCATTATGCATTGACCGTGACAATCAGACCCATGTACAAAGATCGGGAGTGATGACCAGCTTTCGAATGGGGCATGAGAAGCAAAATAATCGCAAAAAATAGCTGAAATTCGAGCCAAATTGGCAATAATTTTTCATTCCGACTCTTCCAAAAGATTAGGGGGTGGGAGTACAAACTTTGAGATAAAAGGGACAAAACCAGAATAATACGCTCTCATTCACCTTAGATCAGGGTGTTGGTGTGATCCGTATTGAAAATTAATCACTTTGACTATCACATAGACAATAATAGGACATAGAGGTCACTAATCGTAACATATATGCCTAGCCAAGGGGAGGTAATTCTGTATAGGCCTAAATAGCATATATGCAAGGCCAATGCTATCATACCATGTAGTATGCATAAAATCGAAAGATTTCTGACTAAGATAAATGATTTTTATGATCCTGTTCCATATCAAGTCATTACAAGGTCCGATTAAGCGCTTTTAACGAGTGTAGTGCAGGAGAACATATAATATTTGGCCTACTCGTGCATTATTACCGCGCAATGGAGCCTACATTAAGGGTGCATTCCACACCTAAATGATGTGCAGTTAAAAACAGGCATGGATTTGGATCTTCGGCCATAAACAGATGTAAAATCTTTAACAAAAACCCTATAAAAGTATATATTTTCTAAATGAGCACACTCGTGCCATTATTTCAGGAGACTTGTGAGCTTTTGAAATTGAAAAGGAAAGACGTGCAATCCTCCTTAAACCTTCAACTTTTCTGAAAAACAACATAAAATATATGAAAATGTGTCAAATTCTACCCTCAACCCAGAGAAAACGTATGAAACGATTTTCTTTTTATGTATGTTAAAGTGTTTCCCGTCCAAAGGACAATTTAAAATGGCGAAAACAACAGGGGGTCGACCTACTCGTTTTTTGTAAAATTTTATTGCCATAAAGGAATCATCATTTTCACTTCCCGAAAAAGTGCGGAGTTTGGTCTGCCAGATATTCAATTCCGGACACGATTAACTCTGTAGTGGCGAGTGGGTGCGATCAACAAGCAATTGTTGTATCCTCGTTTGGAGAAATGGTTACGTCCAGCAGGGTGATACTATAGATATCAGTTAGTAGAAAGGTAAGAAGAATTACCATGCTGTCAAAATTGGGCGACGTTCTTTATTATAAAATTAGGAAAGGGCCATTTGTACGAAACCCTGGCAAGTGTGGAGTGCACCCTCAGGAACTAAATCATGGATCTTTCTGAAATTTGGTACACAGATCCCACATGGGGCCTAGTTGTGCAAGATATCTTTTTTGGTCCGATTCGAAAATTCCAGTTACGCTTCAAATTAATGAGGTATCCCCGAGTTGTGACATTGCATCACAAGAGTCGGCAGATCAAACAGTGGGGCATATTCTATATATTGAGTATAGAGAATATCCATACCTTCACCTCCTATATCAAGGAGTTAGATGATTCTGAATTCAAATGTATTTCTTCAAATTTTAAATCAGTTTACCATGCCGTTGCAAGTGAATTGCTCCACTGTTTCGTCTGCCGACGGGTCGGCTATACGAAGGGATGTCACTCTTGTGACGCAACATCACAACTCGACAACTGTAGACTACCGGTACTGCGTGTTTCGATCCAATGGAGATAATCAGGATTCAGACACTTTCAAAATTTCAACATAACTGCAGGGACCGGATCCCTTTAGTATTAAGTTGTGTACCGGTACCATCTTACTATTTTAGAACGTGGTATCTTAAAAGAGATATCGTAAAGTAGCCCAGTAAGCAGAACAGAATTAGCATTCGTTCCTAATTATAAAATCTTAGGTGCATATGTTTCATAGCTCATGCCAAATTGTCAAAAAGATTTGTCTTCGCTTCCAGTACACAATGAAGACACGTGCAAAAAAAAAGGGTCCTCTGGACGTTCACTTTCAGATTAACTTTGCTCATTTCACTTGTACTATAACAACCGATATAAAGTACAGTTTCTAGAAATCTTGAAACTCTTCAAAATTTGTGTTTTCCAGGGTCCCTTTTTTCGCTCAAATTCGAAATTCTGCAAACAAAATTACAAATCAGTCATTTGTTCTTAGTAAGAGTGGACAAAAAGATCCTCTTGTCATTAGCTTACAATTATCGGACAATGGTGGGCGCCAAGATCCTTCAGGATATCTCGTTTTTACTCACTATGTATAGTGTCTCCTACAAATGTATTGAACTTATCAGTACATGGTAGTGTGACTAACGTCACAGGACCTACGAAGTGAGGGTTGATATGATTTAAGTGTGTACTCGAGAGATGACTTGGGGATCCTATATGCTAGCGTGAGAGAATTTATATAGCAGTCTCTAATTGACAGTGGGTACTATTAACTTTCGCTTACAGTCACTGTAAATTCACCATGTCGAGATGATATCCATTTAGCGGTGGCTCGGAGGGCATGGTGGCCCCCCTTTAAACACCTAAAATGGGTCAGGAGGATAGATAAGTGTATTAGGAAGATATCTAGACCACTCTAAAAGTGACACAAAACAGATTTCTGGATGGATAGGACCAACAAATACAGTCGGTGTAAATTGACCAAAACGAGATAATATCCATTTAGCGCTGGCTATTTTCAGCGCCGACCCCACCCGACTCCGCTGGAAGATCCCCCTTGTACAGTCACTATGCTATAATTTTGATGAATGCGTCCTATGCTGAACTGATAGTAAGAATGGCTTCTGCAGATACCATGTCGGCTGTAACACATGGTTAGAGCATAATATTAAATGGAAAATTTGTTAAAAACTTGATGCACACAACAGCGGCAAAAACAAAGCCTCCTTGAACAACCTATCTTTATACAGGAAATTCTTAACTCAGAAAATACCATTCTCTCTCAAAAGAAAACAATTTACGCCAGGAAGGCATTTTTTATTAAGCTAATTTTTATCGAGCCCATAGCTTTACCTGCGGAAAGCTCGATATAGGTGCCACAATGATGTCCGTCTATCTGTCTGTCTGTCTATCTATCTGTCTGTCTATCTGCAGGACCAAGTAAATGTTAAAGTTTTGGACTTAGAAATTTTTCCCTCAGGACCAAGTAAATGTTAAAGTCAGATCCTAAGGCCTGCCCGACTGCCGAACCCTCATATTTCAGATGCTTGCATCGGGCTACACATACTGAACCCATCCACTACCCTGGGGGAGCATGTCCCCACCCCTGGGACACCAGGACCAAGTAAATGTTAAAGTTTTAATTCCTGACACAGCTTCTCGGCCTCACCTATGTCTCCTAAACTAAGGCCAACCCGACCCCCTGAACTCTCATCTATTCCAAATGCTTACATCGGGCTTCAGATATTGAACCCACGCATTACCCTCGGGGAGCATACCCCACCCCTGGGACCTCAGGACCAAGTAAATGTTAAAGTTTTGGACTTAGAAAATTTCTGTCCACAGCATCTCGGCTTCAACTATGTCTCCTGAACTAAGACCATCCCGACCCCCCGAACTGTCATCTATTCCAAATGCTTACATCTGGTTACACTTTTTGAACCCATCCACTACCCTCGGGGAGCATGTCCCCACCCCTGTGGCACCGAGCCCCACCCTCCATCTCTTAAACTAAGCTTCGCTCGACCCCATACCCATATATAGTCTGAGAGCTTAGATCATGCTACACTAATTCAACTTATCCACTACCCTCGGGGAGCATGTCCCCACCCCTGGGGCACCGAGCCCCACCCTCTATCTCTTTAACTAAGCTTCGCCCGACCCCATACCCATATATAGTCTGGGAGCTTAGATCATGCTACACTTATTCAACTTATCCACTACCCTCGTGGAGCATGTCCCCACCCCTGGGGCACCGAGCCCCACCCTCTATCTCTTAAACTAAGCTTCGCCCGACCCCATACCCTGATATAGTATGGGAGCTTAGATCATGCTACACTTATTCAACCTATCCACTACCCTCGGGGAGCATGTCCCCACCCCTGGGGCACCGAGCCCTACCCTCTATCTCTTAAACTAAGCTTCGCCCGACCCCATACTCTTGTATATTCGGAGAGCTTAGATCATGCTACACTTATTCAACCCATCCACTACCCCAGGGAGTATATACCCACCCCTGGGTACTGAACCCCACCCTATATCTCTTAAACTAAGCTTCGCCCGATCCCATACCATCTTGTATTCAAGTAGCTTTATATATCATCATACACTTATTCAACCCATCCGCCATCTACACTTATTCAACCCATCCACTACCCCCGAGAGCATGTCCTCACCCCCGGGGGCATAGAGCCACACCCTCTATCTCTCATATACCCTCATATGTTCTGGGAGCTTACATCATTCTACACTTATTCAATGCATTGCCCGACCCCATACCCTCATATTTCAATTTTATATCTCTTATATGTGAAAGTAACCTACTATTAGGTTTCAGAAGTACAATATTAAATAACCTGGCGGGGGAATCCCGCAGTACTGAACCTCTATCAGTTTTGAATTTCGTGTCGCCTTAAATGAAGGACAAAATTCCCTTCAATTTTGCTATCAAATCATTCTATTCCAAATCATATGATTTAGCTTAAACTTAAAGCTTTTACATGAACCATATTTGTGTCCACACATTTAACTTATTATATTAATTAAAACTGAGTGTGTGGTGTCCCAGTTTTACCAGTGCACATTATTATGTTGCATTACACATGTATGATTGAAAACATTTGTCATTATATTCTTGTATTTGCATACAAATGGGAGGGTTCACCCACAAGGCTGGTGTCCCATTCCATACTGTAAATGATACCTCTACTCCAACTATTACACTCTGTCAGAAAAGGGATTATATAATTCACGTATCATGACACAAAGTTACACCAAGAAGTTCCGTGGTCCAAATTGCACAGTCAATTGTCCCTAACTATGCGCTGTATATGCTTACTTTGAAAAAGAAGTGTAATCTTTATTTCAAGTTTTATAATATAGTTTCTTTTAATCCACCCTCAACATCACTGATATAGAAACCATATTTTTATGTATTGTCTTTTCAATGATGTGCAACCTCAAATGATGTGCCACCCTAAAGGGCTCGATCTTTTTGCGAAGCTGCATGTGTTAGGTAGGGGCCTATTTAGATTCAATAATTGTCACGAAATTTCTTTGATTATATCTTAATTGCAACCATGTTTGTTCCTCTGACATGCTTGAGATATGTACATGTATAACACACTTTCATTTGAGAGTCCAGACATTTCACCATTCATGTGAACAAATTGGACTCAACATGGAATAATTAAATTCACACTACCCATTTATACAGTATCAGTACTATGTTATTATCTGTAGCGGTTGAAACCCAGTAAAACTTAAACAATTAAAACCAGTAAAGAAATTTGTCTGTTGAATAACAGAAAATATGGTATGGAGATTTGAATGAGTAAACTATTAAACAACTTACATGATACCAACAAAATGTCCCAACACAAGCTGATAAATTCCTTGGGTGGCTTGCAGGATGGCTTTGTTTCACCCTCAGTAAACTTTATCATTGTTGCTCACAGGCTAATCTGAAGGATGATACCACATCTTTCTTTGTTCTGCTGGGTTATTGCACCAGACTGACTTAATTGGTTGATGTAGGATATTTCACCATCAGTGGCAATTTGACCTAAATTTGAAGCCTGATTTGGTCTGTGATGAAATGTTTGGATGTGAAATAGGATACACGTTAAAGGCCACAGTTCACATATATCTATAACAATATACTTACTTGTGTGTATTAAGAATGGCAAGTTGGTAATAGCAGTGTAGATAAATGCACTAACAAATGATGGAAAATTAGCATTTCCTATTTCATTATCCCATCACGTTTTGTATACAGTGAAACATACAGCCAAGGGTTCCCAATGGGCATGACAGTGCACTCGCTGAGCTATCAATAAATAATAATAAAAATAATTATAAATCAAATTTTCATCAGAATTCGGTCAGCTCAGAACTTGCTGGCAGCAATGCCCTAATGCACGTTCATGCCAAAAATAAAGGTTCTAATGTCAATGGTTCTCCTTATTTTGCCGACGAAAGGATTCGGATGGACTGACTGACTCACTGACTCATTACCGGACAATTTGCGATCTGTAGCCTACTTCGTAGGAAAATATCTGCCACAATTAATTACTGGAATTTCTAACAAACTGAATTTTCTTCAATCTAGTCAGATCTGTATGAAACGTGAACATTGGAATACTTATTCATTTCATTCTAATTAATGTACATTGTTGAATTTGCTGAATGCAACATGTTAATCTTATAGGTGTTAAAAAATGTCTCGGAAAATTCAGTTAAAGGTCCTGAAAAAAAGATTGTATGGACCTGGAACCATGGAAACCGCTTCAAGAAGTTATAGTACATGTAATAACATAATATTTTATAACCCTCCTCCCTCCTTGTTATTCAGTAGGCCTATACATGTATGTTATTTGTCAATTGTCAAAGTTTGCCTAGTCCTGAGTGACTCCTGTAGAACTTCCAGAATGTTCATCTCATGTTCATTTCACATGCAATACTTAGCCTATACAATGCGGAGCCAGCTTATTTTCTGCATGGCATAATATATTTCATCAGATTTCAAGAAATACCTTGCACATTTCTTTCAACTGATGACAATGTTTTGTCGGTCAAATGTAAAGAAGCTAGCTAGGGGCATTACTCAGCTGAAATATGAGTGGGTCATTATATAGGACAGCCTATAGGCAGATTTCTCAAAATGAAATTTGGGCAATTTCATGGTCTTCTATTACTGGCTGAGGTGTGTTCATGAAGTGATGAAGATAAATAAAACACCTGTCAATTAAAATGGACAATTGCATTTTTGCATCTATTTATACTGTTCTAATTATCTAGGCTCTTGCTAGTTGTTTTTGTATGTGGATATCTAGGAAAACCTTAATTGCTTTTCAGTTGTTGTCAACCTGATCAATCAGCTGTTTAGGAATAAATGTCCCCTCCCTTAAAATGTGTAGAATTTCATTTTAATTGACAAATTACTGTTGTAGAAGCTTATGTTGTATATTATGTGTATGATGTTTTATGTTTTTCAGTACTTCAAGTTCCAGCTCAATCACCTTTCATCTCAACGGAGAACCATACATAGGTAATGACCAGCTATGTCTGCTGATGGGAGATTGAGACTAAAACAGATTACTTCTCATTCATATAAATCACATTCAATTCTTTGAATACTGTCTCAGTTCTGTTTCTCAATCTCAGTCTGATAGTGCCACCAAACCTCTACCCTCCGCCTTATTAACTCCATGCCCTCATAGAGAGTATCTGGAAAGTGTATTGTTTAGGATAGGATATACCACAGTATACGTGTGCTCACATTTAACCGGGAATGGAGAAACAAAAATTTTCAATTATAGAGCATACTGGCGTTTATTCATTTGTATTTTCTTGTCTTCTGGTGCTTGAAAACTTGAATTTTATACATGTATTACCGATTTCCAGGCCTTTAAAATATTTGAAATTCCAGATTTTTGTCTGTCTGCCCTGGAAAGTCTTTGAATTTTAGCCTTAAGAAACAAAAAGAAAATCCCTTGTTATGTTTTTGGACATTACTGAATCAATGCTGTTTACGAGCATTAAAGGTCAACCCAAACGGAATTTTTTTTGGTCTAAAAATCCTTAAAAATCATAGTTCATACTTCACTTTGTATGAAAAAAAATATTGAAAAAATTCTAATCTGATCAGAAACACACGTAATATGGGAGCAAAGTGGGCTTTTCCACACTTTCACAGCTGGGTTGATGACGTCACACAGGCATGACAGGGAAGTTGCCTGAGAAAAAACAGCGGATAACATGGAAAGCGAGTGCAGTCAGAGCTCCGGTTCAGATGTCGATTCGAGCTATATCAGCTGCTTAGATGGAAATATTTTTCGCAAAGAAGATGAAATAGACATAGAGGAGGATGATGACGGGCAGACCAACGGCGGAATTCAGCCCTATCAATTTGAGCCGTACGGCTCCGATTCTGACAGTGACAATCACTCTGACAACGTGGAACTCGACGACGACAGGATTCGGAGAGGTCGTTTGTTGAATACAGATTGGTATGCAACTTAACTGGAAACCTTATCATCGTCATCTATAAGACCAAATGTCCATATATTTCAAACTGTATTGAATGTAGAACGATTCTGTGATGTAACGAACGAGCACATCTGTGTTGTTATTGTTGTTACTGACCGAGGCAGCCTTTTCGAAGGGATTCGGCAGTATGGACAGTAAACTGTTGATAACTCTACTGATATACGTCGACTTGAATTTTGTTTGTTTTCCCTTAATCCCCATGAAATACCAATTTCAGAATTATATAGTTTGATAAAAAAACTTTGGACATTTATGGCGAAAAGTAAGCCGTGGTGAGTGGATCGGCATTCACATTTGCTCAATTTTCGACAAATTACCTCAATTAAATTGAAATCGAATGATATTCCCACAATCTCAAATGTCAAGGGATTATGAAAGTATAATTATCACTTCTGTATCTACAGCCATTCACTCCAATTGGTGTTTTTATTTATTTACTTATCAAACGTATATATATTTATGAAAGATCATTTTATTATTATTATTATTAAATAGTATATAATTTAGATAATTTATTTGCGTGAAGTTTGTGCCAACATTTGGCTAAAAACGCATACATAGAATGAATAAAATTGAACATACAAATACAGACATTAAGACACATTGGAACAAATGGTTAAACGTGTATATATGAAATAGAGACTCATCCAGTCTAACCTGTAGGTGCTCAAGCTACAAATGCCACGCGAGAGCGAGCAGGGCATGTACAGCCGCCCCCCTGCCCGAGGCCTCGCTTGCAGGCTAGGTTAGTTCAGCCGATGTCCGTGATAGATTCTCCTTGTCCGATTTCTTTGCCGTCACATTCTGATTGTTCTTACGTTTGATAGTTGGAATAGCTGTTCTCTTTAGTTTTGGTTTGTACCCGAATTCAACTGCTACGCTGTAGATGTCCTCGAATGATGTCTTTCTGTCAAAATGTGCCGAGCAAATTATACGAGTACTGGCTCGGGCCCTCTTTCCACACTCTCGTGTTGCGTACAAATTTCGTCCAATTTGCAGCGATTTTCTCGTCTTTGGGCCACAAATGAATACAAACACCGTCATCTGTAGTAAAACTGCAACCTCCCACTACACAACGTCGCGGCATATTTAAAAAATGATGCCCCGATACTCCGAAAATCTCCAGAAATCAGCAGCTACATACGACTGTGGTATACGGCTTTAACATAGAGAATACAAGACGGCTTCCCTCCGTGACGTCACATCTGGAATTGACAGGAGAGCGATTTTCACCTTTCAAACGGCAATATCTCGCCAACTAGACTGCACAAAATTATGAAAAAAATATCATTATTTTCAGAATCGAAAGGACTATTTTTTTATATTTTTGACCTCAGAGCGTTAAATGGGTTGACCTTTAAGGTAATTGAGGATTATAATACAAGAAATCTCTGTGTATGTAAGGCTTGAAAAATCTGAGGGGGAAAAAGTTGTTTAAGGTCCTTGAAAGTCCTGGAAATATATTTTTTAAGAAGGATTTGAACCCTGTGACATCCTTGATTGTAAAGTGTTCAAGTTCAGTGTACATGTACCTGTATATACTAGGCTTCTCTTATGGATGCAGGGTCGTAGCCAGGATTTATTGAGGGGTGGTTCGCCTTCACTCCAAAAGGGCACATCAGGGGGTTCGCTGTATGGAAAAAGGGGCAAATAGGGGGTTTGCTTCAGTTTGAAAAGGGCATTTATATGAGAAAAATATATAATATTTCAGAAAGGGGGGGGGGGGGGGTTTCCGAACCCCAAAAATCCCCCCTGGCTACGGGCCTGGGATGATTATATTACAGGATGTTTTTGCATTAACAGTATTCACATTGTACAGGACATAGATAAATGCTTAAACATTCCTAACTGGGGCACCCGTGGGGTTTCTTGTGGTAAGAAGGAAAGAAGTAGGACCCAAACTACTGAAATATTGTTGAAAGCAACAGTTAATTCATATTCACCTGGTGGCTCACTGCTTAAACATTAATGGACCATGATATAGACATAATTTAAATACCACACATGTATGTGGGAGGTAGATAGACTGTAACTTTTTGATTGACAGGCCAGGTTCAGGAAAAAGATAAGCATTTGACCTTTTGAAAGAAGGACTACTTAACCATTGTAACTGAAAACAGTGAACTGTAATATACTTAAAAATCTGCAACACCTAAATGTTTTTTAATTTAATTTTTTTTCAGTGAAAAATGGGCAGTTTGAAATTACTACGAGCCTCAATGAGTACATCCGCGACGTGGCGGGTTACAAGGGAACTAAGATCATGTGCGGCGAGGCTGGCTGCGGTGCCTGTTGTGTTACAGTCACAGTGTTTGATCCATCGGTACAGAAAGACCGGACATTCAGTATCAACTCTGTGAGTAGATAGATTTATCTCAGTGGCATTATTAAAAGCTGGGAAAATTGATTAAATGTACATGTGATACATTGTTTTTTTTTGGATAAGAATGTCTAGTGACATCTGATTTGTCAGCGGATTCTATCCATGCTATCATCATTATGAGTAAATTCCTAGATTTATGTAGGGTGTCCTCGCTGATTCGAGAACCCTCAACATTGGTAGTTTCCATCATGAATGTCATGAGGGCTTGCGGAGGTTCCAGACACCAATTGATGTAAGAATGACTATACCTCAGAGGTGACAGTTAACTTTCTCTGAATGACTTTCTCTTTTTGAAAAATATGTTATTTGTTGTGCATATTATTGATCCTGAGCCTTGTGACCAGCATCAATTCATTATCTACAACTTGTGAACTTATCACCATCAAATGATTCGATCACCCAGCTTGTATTTGACTAATTCTCCATATATTAATATCTGATTTATGTGTGATCCAATTGGAGGAAAGTGAACTAATTTAATCTCCAGATTTAATCTTATTAAAGCTTGTACTGTATTATGCACCTGAGTGACCACCTCCATGGATGCATTTCCACTGCCCTGTTGTAGAATCTCACTCTCTTTCTGGTCAACTGGAAGGTATAATATATTATGAAATATTTTAATTAAAGAAGCTGACTTCCATCTTGTATACCGTACAAGATTTCAACTTGTTTCTTTTATGTTTGTGTCCCAAATCTTCACCTGTTATCACTTAAATGCCAATATCCTCCATTTGGAGATCTTCTGCAAACAAAATTATCTCCCTTGATCGCTGCGTCGATCGTCCGCCAGGTGGCGTGCACTCCGCGCATGTCCATCACTCTTTTTCCTTGCAGTCTTGGTGACAAGACCTGTTTTGAGAGAGCTCCTGTAAACAGTAACTTTTGGATTGTTATAGACGCACTCTAGGGTTATTTTTCTCTCCCGTAGTTCATTATGAACCAACGTAGTCGCCCAGCTATATAGATTTATAGGAACGAAGAATGTCGTCAGTTTTAATCAGTAAAGACTTGCATTTTTCTTTGTTTTCAAAGGTGTGTTTACAGTCACCTATGGCGACGCAGTCAACTCTGGAGAGCGGCCATTGACCTGGCAAGATGTCCAGCTGAGAAGCAAGCTACGCGGGCCCTCTTCAACGACTTGGCTGTAAACGAAGTTCCTACCAGCAACTTATCGTTGAAAACGATACTGTTGCCAGTGGAATTTTCACAACAGACCCGTGAAACAGTACAGATCACGGACACAGGATCACAGCTCCACGGCGAAAAGCAGTACCCTGGAGCTACATTTTAAGATGGTGAACAAGTTACAGACCCAAGACGGCCTAGTTCAAGTTCACCGGAGAAGATGAGTTACGGACTCTATACCGGAGCCGTTACAACTACGGATCTGGGCAGACCTCGGATTACAGTTCCCGTTCATCCAAGTCTCCGCAACTCAAGAAAGACAAGTCTGCCAGCCGGGACCTGGTGGAGAACCGGGACCCGGGACAGAGCCGTACCCTGGACCTTCAAGGACCTCGACACCTTAGAGCACCGGGACTCCGACTGCAGAGCACCTCGGACCCGACCATCGGAGAGAGAGGTTACTTCCAGAGGCGGTACTACGGCCCGGAGCCGTACCTCGGGACAGAGAACGACACGGACCTATGAAGTTCGGACTTATCCAGTACTCCGAGACCCCGTCAAGCCAAGAGCCTACAGAGACTAACGGGATACCGAGAGAATAGGCAAAGTGCAGACCAGTCAAGCCCAAGCCACGGCGATACGGTTTACTTCTACTGCACCGGCTAGAGTGCTGACACGGACTCTACTAGACAGCCCCGTCACAGACACGGATCAAAGCGAGTACTCGGATACCAACTCCCGTTCATCCAAGTCCCCAAAGAACTGCCGTACCCCGGAGACACAGAGGGACACGGCGAAAAAGGCAGTCCGAGAATCAAGATCACGGACTCCACCACTACAGCGGGACCCCGGCTCAAGCAGCCGTACCCCGGCTCAAGCAGCCGTACCCCGGAGACACAGAGGGACACGGCGAAAAAGGCAGTCCGAGAATCAAGATCACGGACTCCACCACTACAGCGGGACCCCGGCTCAAGCACAGCTCACCGGTTCCACGGAGTCACGGCTCTATACCGGACGCCGGGAGTCGGACAAGCCAAAGGCCTACAGGGACCGGGATTCCAAGGAATCACGGCCCTATCCAGTGATCACGGCCCTATCCAGGGCGCCGTACCTCGGAACTGGAGACCTCACGGACCTATCCAGACCACCGTGACTCCGATACCGGAGCACCGCGGGAGGAAACTACAGCCCGGAGCCATACCACGCACCCGGAGCCGTATCACGGAGCGGGATACCACACGGACCTATCCAGCGCGCCGAGAGTCTACACCTGAGAAGTCACGGACTCAAGCAGAACGGACTTATACAGATCACCGAGACTCCACATCCAAGGAGTCACGGACTTATGAGGAACGGACTCAGCCAGAACGCCATGAGCCGGCCTCTACTCCAGCTTGGACCCATACAACGGAGCCATACCTCGGTACTACGGCAAGCAGATTTCGTAAACAAAGTCGCACACCGTTACAACGCCGAGATTCCTATCCCGTACGTCATCATCGAGAGAGGGACCGTCCTAGACATCGGACCCCTTCACCTAGTCCGGCCTACCGGAGTCGGTACCATAGGGACCATACCCCGGAGCGACTTTACAACAGACGAGGGAGAAGCCGTTCACCGGTTTCTCGTCAACAAGCATTGATGGCGAGGAGCGGACGTCTACCCACCATCACCGTAGCCCGGAGCAGCGGGATAAAACGGGAGTCCAGAGATGAACAGGGATTCGTAGATCACCATTCTGGACCTGCCCCCGAGGAACAGACTTCTGCTCCAGGGGTACCTTCCAAGGCAAGCCTGGACAAAAGGCAGTCATCTCCAGGCTTCACAGCCCCTTACCAGGGTAGAGTCCCTTCATCGGAGACCCGTGAGATGACACGACCCATTCTTCTAGCAACGGTGGGAGGCCCGTTGACCGAGTGATTTAGATTCCCGACATACAGTGCTGGCTATGAGGATCACGCACGACCTTCCACTTCCTCGGCATCCTCATCTCATACAGATTCACCTCCTACGTCAGGCGGAGGTAGAAGAATAAGACATGCTACCCTTCAAAGTCAGGATAGCGGCGGTACACACGTTGACTCCAGAGATGCCCAGACCGGTGGTCGGCGATGACAAGCAGCCCGATGACCTCGCCGGGAACGAAGAAAACTTACTACGACACCTCTTTACGGTTTTAACAAACCTTCTGAGGAGGAAGCTGCGCCAACCTGCGCACCATCTCCAGCATCAGTCAACCTATACGACGCACTGGATCGACAATTGGAGACTTCGTCATCTCTCCAGGAGCCCGGTCCTTACAAGGCTTACACTCTTCACGGAGACAATCCACCGTTCAGGGCCCGAAGTCTGAACCGGATCTTGACAGACTGTTGAACTTCACGAGGACACCAGCGGGGGTACTTCAACAGAGACAAGCCTGTGCTGTGGAAGATATGATGCTGACACAACACAGAATTACATCATACTCTGATTGGTTCCTGACGACTATTTTCAAAGGTGATTCAGGATCCAGACGTGTAGCATAAGCGGGATCATTGACCTTTTTCACGGGCCAAGATGGAATTCTTCGGCGCCTTATCGACTCTTACAGAGGAGATCGCCACGGAGGGTCTTTCCGGTCAGAACTCGGACAACCCAAGCAAGATGCTCAGAGTGGTGTTCACCCTTACAAGAAAGGACAGTTCCAAGGTAAAGAGGGAATCTTCCGACCGGGACAGAGGTCAACCTCGTCAGTCAGAATTGATGGTTCTCAAACTTCACCTTCAAACCACTAGTCATCCTTTCATCCTTCCCAAGCTTCGAGTCTTCACTCACCTGATTGTAGAACGGTCGACCCTGATGATATAGAAGATCAGCGTCGAAGAAGTCAGTCCTTTCGTGACGTCTACTCCAGATCCCGACACTTCATCTGACGATCATCCTCAGTCTTCTAAGAGCCGGATCCTACTCCTCATCGGATAATCTAGGACTCCACCTACACCCGACATCATGATCAGGGGAATCTATTTCGGGAGAAACGGCTAGTCGGTTTTGACTTAACACGTTTTTCTTTGGAATGAGACACCCAGTCTACAGTGGGCAAGCCTAGGTTCACATTGAGGTCCCTTCCAAGGCCAAGTCAACACGGACCCGGACACTGGAATAGGACACGAGGATAGTCATCTCTAATCCGGAATGCGAGCTAGGACTCCAGAACAGAACCTCGGACTCCAGCATTCATCGGGATGACAGTAGAGACCGGACCAGACGATGGAGCCGGACACTTACTGAGCATATTCGACTCTACAGGAGTTGGACTCCGACTCCCGATTGTCGTCATTTTTCGACGTTTCCAGAGGCCTTTTTCGAGTTTCGCCTCGATGATCATGGCGGTCCAGGGATATTTCCTGGGACCCCACGGATTATGTAGTACGGCTATATTCAGCGACAGGCAGGTTTCCGGCATTGGAACCTACACCGAAAACCAGACCATCAACACCATGACCCAGAGGTCCGTGGGATGGAACTACAGTCTACTACTCACCCGGGACCTAGCACAGTTTGGCTAGCTCCAGGTACTCCTCATTACAGTTTCTCAACTACAACTGATCCTGAGCGCAAGAACAAGCAATATAAGGATGCTCGTCCCGGAACATCTTCACCCCCCTTCCAGAGTGGCGATGCCTGAGGCAGTTTCAACCAAGCATCACCGATGCGGAATTCATAGCTTAGAGGGGTCCAGTAGTCCGGCAACAGATAGCCGACACATCACATGGATACCACGATAGACAAGCAACGCATCATCTTCCTTAGGGATATCTATGCTAGAAGGCGGTCCCCCTTGGAGGTTGCGGTTGTACAACACATCAGCATTGATTACGAACGTTCAGTACGGTCGTCAGTTACGTCAAGTTTGGGGGGGAGCAAGATTCCAGTCACCATCTTCTAGAAACATCGACACTGGTCCTAGCAGCATGGTATCAGCAATACCATGTCACAACACCATGTGTTTCACATCACTTCAGGGTTCCCGCCGACAGCTTCCTCCAGGTCCTACAGGGTACTACAACCGGAAGTTCACTTTTCCACGGAGGCACCGGGACCCGCAACGGCCGAACCCCCACGTCTGCTACGGTCCAGATTTTCCTTGCAGACCAGGGTTTTTTCTCCAGGACCAATTGCACAGACAATGACAGCAGCAAGCGACTATTTACTGTACAGTCGCATCAAGCCCGGAGAATGTACTATAGTAGAGGACCTGTGGCCAACACTGTTTCTGTTCCAGCAACAGCTGGGTTTTCCTTCTGCATTAGGGCAGAGAATCTCAGTCAAGCAGTACACAGGGGTATCACTCAGCATCATCCAGAGCTGTCAAGTTCACCCACGGAACCGACTACGTTCCAGCATTTCGGCTTTCCAGGGTCTTCACCTCACAGTCTCGCCGAACACATCAGTTACCACCCAAGGAAACCTGGATGTGGTACTAGGGCATTCTTGCGCCTGCCATTCAACCAGTTCTACCAACTACAGTCAAGATCCTGTCCTGCAAGACAGATCCATGACAGTCTTCACTACGCAATCAGAGCATTGCGCAGTAGAACCTAGTTCCTTGACAGGGATGACAGACTGGTCAACCAGATCCTTTCATCCCATCCCGGATTTCGTCATTTAGAACGATTCCACACGTCGGGGACCATACATCCAAAGACTGTACCAGATTCCAGCGCTAACAGATTTCGTGTACCTGCTGGAGGAGAAGAGGTTTTTTATATAGTCCAGTCAGAGGCCTAGAGCACTCTTTATAGAACCGACAAGAGGTTCCAGCTGTCTTCCTCTCTCATCACTTCTAACAGACCCATCAGCGGACATCACTAGTCCATGATCACCGTCTGGGTTGAAGAAGACTGCCGACTGGTTTAACCAACTCGCCATCAACGCTCCTTCTCCTTTATGGAGACATCGTCTCACAAGATGAGCCAGTGTGACGTCCGGGCCACTTTGGGGAAAACTTATCGTTAAACGATACTGTTGACACCTGCGCTTGGACGATCAATTCAACTCATACTGATTGCTATCTTCAGACATGTCTGTACAGACAGATAGGATGACTACACTGGACCTATAGCTACAACCTAGGGTATAGTCTACCACTCCTATCAAAAAAGGGGGGGGCACCGATCAAGCAAGCAAGATCCCGACAATTCGGTAAGTATAGAAGACATACCATGCCAGAGACAAAGGGACTTCAAGACATCACGATGGCATCTGATTATCTAGCTAAGTATGCGAGCAAACGATGGAACAGAGTCCACCTCTCGCCGCATTACTTGTAATACCTTGAGCTCCCTACGCTTCTATACGACACGGGAATTATCAGGATATTATTAAGCATATTAGATTTACAAAATCAGAACAAGGCGTGCTCCGCTTAATCCAAAAGCAAGTCACAAGGCCGGCTACCCAACCTCCTCTGTTGGGAGTCTGGCATTTAAGTGATAACAGGTGAAGATTTGGGACACAAACATTAAACATTTATAAATAATGTTGGTGTTTGTTACCAAATCAAACCTGTTATCAACGTTGATTTGCCCAACCCATCCTCCCCTCTTTGCTCGGCCTTGACTCAAAACAGGTCTTGCTCAACATGGGAAAAAGAGTGATGGACATGCGCGGAGTGCACGCCACCTGGCGGACGATCGACGCAGCGATCAAGGGAGATAATTTTGTTTGCAGAAGATCTCCAAATGGAGGATATTGGCATTTAAGTGATAACAGGTTTGATTTGGTAACAAACACCAACATTATTTATAAATGTTTAATGTTTGAGTTACCATTGCATGTATGACTCATTAAGTGTGATGAATTATTGTTTTTGCAGTGTTTGTGTCCCCTGTACTCGGTCGATGGCTGGCATATCGTCACTGTGGAAGGAATCGGAAATCAGCGGGTTGGCTTTCATCCAATTCAAGAGCGAGTGGCCAAGTTCAATGGAAGTCAATGTGGATACTGTACACCAGGCATGGTCATGAATATGTATGGGTGAGTGGATATTACGCACCTGATATGGTCATGAATATGTATGGGTGAGTGGATATTACGCACCTGATATGGTCATGAATATGTATGGGTGAGTAGATATAACACACCTGGTATGGTCATGTATATGTATGGGTGAGTAGATATTTACACACCTGATATGGTCATGTATATGCATGGGTGAGTAGATATAACACATCTGGTATGGTCATGAATATGTATGGGTGAGTAGATATAACACACCTGATATGGTCATGTATATGTATGGGTGAGTAGATATTACACACCTGATATGGTCATGTATATGCATGGGTGAGTAGATATAACACACCTGGTATGGTCATGAATATGTATGGGTGAGTAGATATTACACACCTGGTATGGTCATGAATATGTATGGGTGAGTAGATATAACACACCTGGTATGGTCATGAATAGGTATGGGTGAGTAGATATTACACACCTGGTATGGTCATGTATATGCATGGGTGAGTAGATATTACATACCTGCTGTGGTCATGAATATGTATGGGTGAGTAGATATTACACACCTGGTATGGTCATGAATATGTATGGGTGAGTGGATATTATACACACCTGGTATGGTCATGTATATGTATGGGTGAGTAGATACTACACATTGGTTATGAATATGTATGGGTGAGTAGATATAACACACCTGGTATGGTCATGAATATGTATGGGTGAGTAGATATTACGCACCTGATATGGTCATGTATATGTATGGGTGAGTAGATATAACACACCTGGTATGGTCATGAATATGTATGGGTGAGTAGATATTACACACCTGGTATGGTCATGTATATGTATGGGTGAGTAGATATAACACACCTGGTATGGTCATGAATATGTATGGGTGAGTAGATATAACACACCTGGTATGGTCATGTATATGTATGGGTGAGTTGATATTACACACCTGCTGTGGTCATGAATATGTATGGGTGAGTAGATATTACACACCTGGTATGGTCATGAATATGTATGGGTGAGTATATATTACACATGACACCTGGTATGGTCATGTATATGTATGGGTGAGTAGATATTACACACCTGGTATGGTTATGTATGAGAGTAGATAATTATTAAAAGTCTGGTATGGTCTTGAATATGTTTGGGTGAGTAGATATTACACACCTGGTATGGTCATAAATATATATGGGTGAGTAGATATTACACACCTGGTATGGTCATGAATAGGTATGGGTGAGTAGATATTACACACCTGGTATGGTCATGAATATGTATGGGTGAGTAGATATTACACACCTGGTATGGTCATGAATATGTATGGGTGAGTAGATATAACACACCTGGTATGGTCATGAATAGGTATGGGTGAGTAGATATTACACACCTGGTATGGTCATGAATATGTATGGGTGAGTAGATATTTACACACCTGATATGGTTATGTATATGTATGGGTGAGTAGATATAACACACCTGGTATGGTCATAAATATGTATGGGTGGGTAGATATAACACACCTGGTATGGTCATGTATATGTATGGGTGAGTAGATATAACACACCTGATATGGTCATGTATATGCATGGGTGAGTAGATATTACACACCTGGTATGGTTATGAATATGTATGGGTGAGTAGATATTACACCAGGGATTCATAGAAGTCGCCTTTTAAGGCCAGTTATCGGTCCTAAAAAAAATTGAGAAACTCAATTTGTGGGTCGGAAAACTCAATTTGTGACCAATTGTGACCAATAATTTAGAGAAACTGAATTTCAACCAAGACAAAAACTCAATTTGAGCTAATTAAAACTGAATATGAATTGCGTAACTTACTGTTCAATATTTATTTACACGTGTTGACGAAGAAAACCGCAGACATGGCAATGCATGGAGCTAAACAATCCGCCATTTTATGGAAATTCCCATGACTGCAATATCTAGATCGGGTGCCCTTCAAAATTGCTCCGTTGCAATGTTACGAAGGGTTCCCGAAAGATTTTCTCGCGGGATTTTTCGAGAGAGTTCTTTCCAGTTGCCGGGATACGGTAACAGCTGGTGATCTGGACGCAAGAAGTCCTCATCAAGAAATTCTACGTTTTGAATGACAGGTGATGTATCGGTCTATACCAGGGACTTAATACTCAAAACTGGCAGCTTGAACTTTAGTACTGACAACTCAAAACTTAACAACTGGAAGTGAATGTTCTGGATTGAGAATTTGTTTGAAAATGAAAGAACACACGCAACAACAACAACAACAACACGTGTAGACAACGATCCAGCACATTGTCATTTGACGATCTAAATACTTCATTTTTATTTTTATGAGTTGATTCGTTTATTGAACAAATTGTTCTGCCTCGATAGTCCAGAATTTTTCTTGATTTTTTTTCAGATCTTTGAATAAAGTTGTAATTTTTTTAACAGGTTAGGGCAAGTTGCTCATTGAGCTATTGTAGCCTGATCCAACTAAAATTCTTCCAAACAACTCTCGCTAAGCAAGAGCAGAGAGCAATTGGTTGGAAGCGGCTGTTAGTAACCAGCTGATCAACATCTTGATTTGTTATTCATAAATTCGTTTGTTAGAACAATAGTTTAGGTGTTCCATCAGCTGTCGATGACTTGCCCGACTGGGGCACAGATTCCTATGCTATAACATTGTCTGACACCGGTTTTTCGCCATTAATTGATTTATTTATGGCAGTTTATCTGTATCGTAATGTTAACAATTTGAGTAGGTCTAGAAAACTTGATTTCAAAGTTATTTACCACAACTTCCGATCATTGTCAATTGCCCTGTTGATCAGTCCATGGCCTTCGCTCAACACTAATACTGTTATATGGAAAAGGTCTTTGGATTATGGACGCGGATATTCTTTAATTATGGACGATGCCATGGCTGAATTATGAATGACGGTCATGGACCAGATGCTTAAAATGGCAGGTTATATATGTAGGTTACTGGATGATCTTCTTACTGGAGTCTGAGAAATGAGGATGTTATCTAGCTGCATTTTCATGCAAATGCAAAATAAGCCAATCGGACACATTGATCAGGTGAACAAAACTGTTTATTCCTATAAAATGACAATCATGATTAAATTATACATGTATGTTGTATATAATGCAACTGGTCCTAAAAATATTATTAAACTCAATTTGCACCCCAAAAAGCACGCTAAAAACTCAATTTGCTGGGTGAAAAACTCAATTTGACCATTAACGGTCCTAAACAAAATGACTTCTATGAATCCCTGATACATCTACATGGTAAGTTTGCTCCAGTTGTCAGCTGTCGTTGGATGATTATGAAACTTGGTACACATGTTTCTTATGGTTAGAGGATGTATCTGTGCTATTTTTGACAAGAAATATTAATTTTTCTCCAAATTATGGCAAATGATTGAGTTTTGGATTTAGCTGAAGTGCACATGTACATCTGTACACCACAGTTTGCTGCAGTTGTCAGCTGTCATTGAATGATTATGAAACTTGGTACACATGTTTCTTACAGTTCGTCCTGGGTCACAGCTCTCCCGCAGTAATCCCACACGGGACTGACCTATCCAGCAGTAATCCAAAATGGCATTGGCCTATCCAGCAGTATTGCCATACGGGACTGACCTATCCAGCTGTAATCCCAAACGGAAATCAACTATGCAGCAGTAATCCCAGACCGAACTGGTCTATCCAGCAATAATCCCATTTGGGACTGGCCTATTCAGCAGTAATCTCACACAGGACTGACCTATCCAGCAGTAATCCCAATGGCACTGGCCTATCCAGCAGTAATGCCACACGGGACTGACCTATCCAGCAGTAATCCCAGACTGGACTGGCCTATCATGCAGTAATCCCACATGGGACTGGCCTATCCAACAGTAATTCCACACGGGACTGGCTTATGCAGCAGTAATCTCTCATGGGACTGACCTATCCAGATGTAATATGACACTGGATTGCAACTTGCAACAGTAATCCCACATGGCACTGACCTATCCAGCCATAATTTTACATGGGACCGACCTATTCCGCTGTAATCTCACACAGGTTTAGCCTATCCAGCAGTAATCCCACACAGGACTGGCCTCCTCAGCCATAATCCCACACAGGATTGCCGTATGCAGTAGTAATCCCACACGGGACTGCCTATGCAGCAGTAATCCCACACGGGGCTGTCCTATCCAGCATTAATCCCATACGAGACTCATCTATCCAGCAGTAATCCCAGACAGGACTGGCCTATCCAGCAGTAATCCCACTTGGGACTGGACTATCCAGCAGTAATCCCACAGGGGACTATCCATCAGTAATAACATGGGACTGATCCACCCAGCAGTAATCCTACACAGGACTGGCCTATCCAGCAGTAATCTCACATGGGACTGAACTATCCAGCAGTAATCTCACACTGGACTGCCCTATGTACCCGTAATCCGACAGCACTGACCTATCCATCCTACATGGGATTAACTTTTGCCAGTAATCCCACATGGGACTGATGTTATTGTCTGTACCAGATAATCTATTCCAGACATTATTGTCTGTACCACATCACCTATTCCAGACCTTATTGTTTGCTCTACATGTATGCTTTCAATACTGCTGCATCTTTGGCGGATGACCCCGCAAGGCGAGATGTTGGGGTTCTCAGAACGCTTGTTAATCTAATTGCTTGTCTTCAGATTAAAAATGGTGGTTAAATTCAAATTGGCAACTACAAGGAGCCATCCGGAAATGCCTGATTGAATGTTACTCGTATAATGCGTGGTATTATTTTCAGACAAGGTACAAACTTGTTTAAATTGAGTAGAATAACGCCATAGCTTATCACATTCTATTTTGTTGGCATAATCTTCAGCTGAGAATACAATTGTTAACTTCAAAATGATGACCACGTGGGTTCATATGGGATTCATATTTTCATTTTGCTTGTATAATTCAAGGTATTGTGTTTACGTGGGAGTTGAAAGTAACAATTTCTCAACGTCAAGTCTATTCACAATACAGATCGATCTGTCTATTTATGGACCTAGTTTGGCTCTATTCCTATAATCATCAGCTAGAAAAATAATTCAGAAATTCAAGATTGCAGACATAGGGTCATTCGAAACTCTTGCTCAATTTCGGCAATGTTACTCGTCAAATTCAAAGCGATTATTTTTAGCTCGAAGCAGATATTGCTACAACTGAGCTGTTTCACACTATATAGTTGGTCATTTTACATTTTACGGTTAAAACGTCCAATCAAATGCCCCTTTTGTACTATTCTCTGCATGCTCATGTGCAGATGGACGGCATTTCCACTACATACCAGTCGGACTGTATGACACATCACCTCACACGACCCATTGCAGGGGTTGAAATGTTTTGAAAAACTTACTTGCCACATGTGGCAGGTGAAAATTAATTTTACTTGCCCTCACTCAAATTTTACTTGTACACAAAATAAATTGATGGCGGCATTTATTCTTTCCTCTGAACTAATGGATGCTATACAGCTCAAGGTGGGGTCGGGGGGGGGGGGGGTAATGTGGACTAATTGCATGTCATGCATTAATTGCATGTCATGTTTTTCAAGATTCATGACGGCCTCCAGGCCTCTTGTTTTGTGGGACAACAGGCGAGGGACAATCAGCCGCCTTATTTATTCTCAGGAGTGTGGTTAGCACACCTAAAATCACACTTAAATGAGTCTAGGCGAGTGTTGGGTTATCTCCCTTGATAAGACGAACAATGACCAATAATGATGTGAAATTTGACAGCGAGTGGTTCTCCTGCAATTTTTCTTTTCAAAACATGTGGTGGGTGTTTTTTGAAATTTATTATTATTAATTTTTTTCGCTTGGCACACATGTTCTTTAAAAACTTTGAGCACCAGTGGAAACATTGATATGTCAAAGACAACTATTCCCCCTAATTTTTGCAATTATAACTGCAAAAAGCTTTGTTGTTGACTAAATCATGTGAACTTTAGGTGGCACATGTGACATTATATCAAAGAATTTAGATCCAATTTGAGGTGAGCTTAACCAGTATCCCAACTATATATTTATCAGAAGTCTCCCCTTGTAAATTGATGATTCTAATAAACTAGAATCAGCCACCAGAGTCCCATTGGAATCATCAATTAAATGAAATGTCTGCATAAAAAAAAGCTTCAGCCTGTGAATAGAAGCCAAAGAATAGAAACCAACAATATTATTTACCAACTGGAAGAAAAAAAAACAGATAGTCCGATTCCGTTTCAGAACACGTCCGACTTTCGCATGCACCGGACTACCGCGCAAGTGTTGACGCGCAACCGGAAGTAGATTTGGCGCGGGAAATGTTGATAGCCAGAGAAGACCAACAACAAGGTCCAACAATGGCCAAAGATCGGCTTGAAATAAATTTCCAATGGATTATTTCTTGGATTGTCCGTTCCTTCAGATAGATCTAGACTTCTAAAAGGTATTTACGAAAATTGATCGCATTGTATCGTTTTTGCTAGATAAAATCTTACTTGCCGCATGCGACAGGTAGATTTTTTTTCAACCTGTCGCCGGGAAAATTTGCTTGCCGGCGGCAGGTAGGCAGGCGTTATTTCGACCACTGCATTGGGACCACGGATGGTCCACCTAGACCCCAAAAGGTACATCCCACATCTGCCTATGCACCACACTTGGCGCAGTCAGAATTTTTCAGCTAAATTCATCCAATAACCTCGGGACATCTCCATCGTACTCCACAGAAAAAATGTCCATGGGTGGGTTCCCAATGGGCCTATTTGGCTGGACATAGAAGTACATGTCTGGGACCCGCCCTCTAGTACTTGAGATGTATCAGGGTATTTTCAACCTTTTCTATTATACTGACTCACGACCAATTGGATCAAGTGCCAGTCTTTGGTGTCCGCATTGCTGGTTCTACTCCCACCAGGGTCATGGGGATTTCCCTTGAGACTATCTGAGATCAAGCTCTCTGTATCAGTAGATAGACTCTCAGAGGTCTCTGTTTCGGTATCAGTCGGTGGACTATCAGCAGTCTCGAAGTCTATTGCTATGTATGGGGATTTTCCTTCTCTCACTGGCTAGAGAGGCTATAACATATATGGCTAGAACATTGACGTGGCAAGATACCCTCCGGACATTCCCAGAGATGACCGAACATTCCCAAAGATTCCCAGTAATTCAAGCGGATCGACTGCTCCATTAACATTGACGTGACTGGGAAGCCAATTCACATTGACCCAGGGACTGCCGGAAGTGACTGCATCACCACCGGAAGTGATCTTTGATCCGGACGTGACCTCGGACGGAAGTGACCTTTGACCCGGAAGTGACCTTTGATCTGCAAATGACATCAGCTTCGGCCACATGACGTCATCAGCCTCAGCCTTAGTGCGCAGGAATTTCACCTTTATATACTACTCCAATATCTCGAAATTCGTCCTCCAGCAGTAAAAAGTAAATGCAATTATGGTAGTGTATTGGAAGCATTGCTATGCATGCCCAAAACCAGGTTAAATGGCCCCAGGACGTTTACTTTGGAACTATGGGGCCTTGTCGTGTCTCCTATAATCCAAGATTTTATCATATATGTCGGCCATCTTGGATTTTGGAAATCCCGAAAAATTCAGGAGGGCTCCTCCTAAAATTGAATAATAAGCATAAAGGAAGCTACTTGCCAAATGTGGTGCTTTTATCCGCTCTGTAACGGTAACTTCGCTAAGCCACCTGACTGTGGTTTATTTGTAAAATTCACTCTTTAAGCCGATGGGTATTTATCACGCTGGTGTTGTACACAATATTAGTGCATTATGCTTGTGTCAATTGGATCCCCCACCTCCCTACCCCCGGGGATTCTCTTAGACACAACGGAAGTAACAGCGGCTCTAAACAAAGGATCAGCAATTACAGTGCCGTGATCGTCACCCGCGCAACTGGGGGATTTTTAACCTAGGCCTCAATGGAGCGTAACAAGTTTTTCCTAAAAGTCTTCTCTCAACTTGAGATAATTTCTACAACTTGGCGAAGTTTAAGATAGTACATCCATTCAAATTATGTGTTAAAATCAGAGCTGAACTAGCCTTTTTCAAAGTTTTTTTCCATTTACTTCTGTGTTAAAATTAGGCTTTTCAGAGGGAGGAAAATCCCCCAGTGACGTCATTGTATCATAGAGAATGGGTGGCCACTGGGGGCATGCACATTTTGCCGTGACATGCCCCCATCCCATGGGGCATTTTCGGCAAGCCATACCCCTCACATTCCCTTAACATTTCCCCTACATAGCTCCCACATCGGCCCCACCTCGGAAGGTGGGGCATTACCAATATGGTCGTAGGGTAGGCCTGTCTGTGTGCCGTCACCGGAGCCAAAAAGTGGACAAATAGTTGATGCAGTCTATTAGGATATAGAGAACGTGAAGCAGAAAAATATAAAGCGTACATGGTTCTTGTTGTTCCACAAGTAGGTGAATTCCACACAAGGACAGTAACTCTTGAAATCTCCAAACAGGGTTGCATGGCAGAAGGGGAGATAACGGAGGCTGTTGATTGGGGGAGATCCATGCACAGAAAAGCTGCACGCTGCAATTAGCCCCAGTCTGCAATCGGAGGGTATATATGACAATAGGGGATATACAATCTGATGCCATGAGAATGGTCACTGGAGGCAGGTACTTAAATTTCTCTACCTGTCTCTTTCAATAATTAGACAGGTGTAAATTTCGACCCCTGATGATGCAATGTTGATATTAAAGCAAAACAAAATGATTAGAATATTTAATGTATGACAATCCCTTGACCCAGGTATAATATTAACTTCTCACATAGCGGCTCAGCTGTCATCTTATTTTGACAGAACCAGTGAGTCCAGTTCTTAAGAATGTCTTTATTGTAATAAATATATATTACGATCAATTCTCGCATTGTTCCTTGAAGCTTAAACCTTTGGTTTTTTTACCTTTTCCAGGAATCTGGACCAGTTGAGTATACATGATGTGAACTGTGACATGGCTCGCCTTTACAGTGAATTACCTGTTTAACAGAATCTTAGGTTTTTGGATGACATTGCTGTGAAAGCTGCGCATCTAAGTCCCATGTCTGCTGGATTTACCAACTAATGAACAGACTGGTCACATTAAAGGTAAGATTTGGTGATTGTTTCAGCATTTGGATTCAAATACAAGTAGTAAGGAGTTGGATGGCAGCATTGCTTGTCGGGTGGGAAATTATATACAAGTACATATATAACCAGGTAGTATCCTTGGGTCACATGCCCAGTCTTTGCTCAGCTCATTAAAACAATGTACAGATTGATTCTTAATTTCTTTTTTGTTGATATGGTCAAAACAATATATATTGTTAAGCCAAGTAGCAAAGCATTCATACTTGCCCTTTGGCGGAAAAATGACAGAGCGTTTTGATTATCAATGGCAACTATAAAATAGAAATATTCGAATTTTCCTTTGTTCTTCTTCACAGTGTATTTCTGTAGAACACTGGATTTGAACTAGATTATCAAATATGATTTAGTTTATTAAACCAGTCAGAGTATATCAGCTCTGTTAAAATGATGTGGTGCCTCTGGCCATGTAAGCAGACTTATGTCAGAAGTAGCCTTCCTTGTTGTGGGAAAGCTTCCATCAATATTTTATTCCTATTCAAATTTTTTCATTCATTGTTGAAGCAAAAGCTGTTTGGTTAAAATATAAAATAAAATAAAATATAAACCCCACAGATTCCATCAATTGGCATGAATAAAGCAATTTATATTCGTTGTTTGGGAGCGAAAGAAACTTGCTCCAACTAAACGAAGGGGAAGTGAAGTAGGAAAAATGGGGGAATCTATATTTATTATGAAAAGCCTCCTAAAGTAAATGTTGATGCATTCATGTTACAAAGCCAGGTGTAGGCCTTGCATGTTGTTCACACGGCGATTTGAGGGTTTGAAGTGTTTTTCAGGCTGGTAGTATTGTAAATTATAATACGACAGAGTGGCATGAATCACCGCCTTGCAGGCATTTATATATCCTGATTAGGCTTTCTGAATAATTCTCCTTTCTTTGCTGGGGAAAAATTCACCACAAACATTTCATATATTTTTTCTCTATTAAATCTACAAATTTGATGAAAAGGCCTGTTTTGTTTACTGGTACTTGTTAAGAACAGTGCTGCCATTTCATATGTGTAGTGTATGTAGGCCTATATGAACATATTTTTTCCATCTGACCAGGAGATAGTTCACACTTTAATATGAGTAATTAAGATTCAAGCAACTAAAGTGTCCAATTGAAAACCTTAGGTATCATTTTCAACTTCCTTAATGTACCAACTTTTGTATATATCTTGGGCATGCCATCAATTTCAGCTTTGACAACATCTCGAAACTACTGAAATTAATTTAAAATTGGGTTGTCATAGTTAGAAACATCTATTATAAGATGCTGAGTGACAACATCTGATCCTGTTAGTGAAAGAGGTAAGTTGTCTCCAATGGCTGTATAATGACCTACCCTGTAAGAGGATATGTGATGTGTGGAGTGAGGCCTTGACCCAGCCTGTCTCCCTCCACAGTATACTGTGTCAATATGCTCAACTTCACCTCCATCTATCAGACCTATCCTGGGGCCTGCCACTGATCAACACTCTATTGTTTTACATCTCGGTGCACTTGGGACATGTTACCATAAACACATTGCCCAACTTCTCAACAACATATCACAGGATAGCTGATTGCTATTCTCTCTGGTATTCCAGCTGGGACTTAACAAGGTAAGTGGACCTACTGTTAATATTATCTACATACATATTGTACAGGCTTCAAGCATGGAGATGTGCATGGAAATCTGTGACATGAAGTTGTCTTTGAACCATGTGTTCATGGCTTTATACTCACGGAAGTTAACACTGACAAAGGAACTGCGAAAAATAAAACAAAGACACAGTTCTGTTGTTATAGTGGCTTTTTTGAAAATGGGTAACCATAACTGAACTAGGAAAAAACCCCATTTATTCTCAAATTAAGCAATATTTTTGGAAGATATCATTTCAAGCAATAGTAGATTTGCAGCGTATGGGGTAGAAACATTCTCTCCAAAATTCCAGAACCGTGATTTTTCTCTCATGGACCATGGCATATGAGCCCCCCACCGACAGATCCCCTCCACAGACATCCTTCTCCCTCCCTCCAGGACTTTTAGGGCTCCTTCCCATTGTGATATAACTGAAAAATTGTTGTAAGTGATGTTAAACCCTTCTCACTCACTCCTAATTTAGGGACATAATAATGTAACCAACATTCTCTTAATTCTCATCAACATCATAAATTGACCATTTCACTTCCACATTGCTACATTTCAGCAATGTCATATTGAACATATTCATTGTACTATATTTTCATAACCAGGGATTATTCTAGCCCAAAATCTTTCAACTTTTTGGCTCATCTATAATCTAAAATTCATTGTTATCATCTTTTTGCTCCAGAAACTCAATATTTCCATGGTTTTCATAGTTTCAGCCCAGAAACTCCATATTGCAAACATTTTCATAGTGGTAACTAAAACAAATTTCAGACCGACAGTGAAAAAGGACACATCCGCCTTCAGTTTAAGCCTGGAATTTTTTTTTTCACTGGTGCCTGACACTTTGGCAGGCATCAATAACTTAGTACCTAATATTGGAATGTGCTGCTCGACAAAGATAGTACCGTATCTGGCCTTGGCGGCCTATTTCGTATTCAGTACTACAAAGGATAGCCTACTACTATCAACACAGTATACAGCTGTTTTATCAGGAATACATGTAGTTGCTTATAATTATTAGCTAACATGAAATAATTCTGACCGCATGATTAACTATGTCAAATTTTTGTAGGCAAGATGTGTTTTGACTGAAAAAAAAACAACTGTCAAAATTGCTTTTCCACAACTTTTCAGTACCTCCATGGATATCTGCAGCCTTATCTGACTGACATTTCTGACTGACATTTAGTTATGTAAAATGTATGGGCACCAATAATGAAATGATACCTTCAATTTAGTCCTGGAAGTAGAAAAAAAAAACCCCGATGTCTACCAACTGTTCTGTTTGAAAATCCAATCAAATAAAACCAAGCCTTCCAGTTATATACTTTAGGAGAATCACCAACCCAAGATTGTTGATTTTATAACCTTGAAAATGGTAAGTTTTCATTGAGAGGCGATGTTCAGTTGCATTGTTGTTGTTCCTGTTGCAAAGCCCCGGGTCTGAGTCAAACTTGTTTGCCCGTGGTTTTGCAGTTCATTAGTCATTGCAGTCGAAGCATTATATTTTGTATATCAATGTCTATAGTGTTCAAGTTTTGTTCTGTTTTGGGTGGTAGGCTAGCTAGCTGTAAAATATCAGATCAACATCATTTGCTGCAACAATTTGACTGCCCACCAGAACGATCCTGTCAGAGGGAATCCTGTGCATTTACTGATGACGTCAGCAATATTGCGAAGGTAGTGTTTGGCAAATGGAAAGTCATCTTCGTAACGTGGTATTTCATTGGATGATATACCCTTGACATGAATCGCCTGTCCAATGAATAAGCACAATACTGCCCAACCCTCTCCTGTTCAAAGGTTCTCCTGGGCACCTCATTCAAATTGTCAATATCATCTTTGTGCGGAGAGTCACAGTGCGCCAGTAAACAACAGCAATGACAACAGATCATGTTGGATCGTGAACTCCCAACAAGATTCAATGATTAAAATAAGATTATTTAGATACTACACAACGATAAAGGCGGGCAAATATCAGTAATACTCAATATATGGAAAAATACAAGAAACTGAATTTGTCGGGAGAAAACTCAATTTAGAAAATTCATCTAAATTTCATCAGGATTACGATGATGAGAAATTGACTAGAAAACCCCTGATATGATGTTTGATGATGTACACAGGTATTAGTGTACATGTTTCACCATCGTCTTTAGAAACAGGCTTGTTCAAAGTGTTGCAGGTATTGGGCACAATTTTACCAGATTAGAATTTCATAGTTCTACACAATATCTTTTGGACCATTTTCATTGAATTTTTGTCTGAAAAACTCAATATTCGCCCAATATTATTGGGGTTTTCTGAATCATTTTGGCCACAAATAGGTCTTATGTAAAAATCAAGGGAAAATACTGTCCAGGTAAATTCAAACTATCACCTTTGATAAAATACTGTCCAGGGCTCGCTTTAGAGCATGAGAGATGACCTGCAAAAAAAAAACCCTTCCAAAAAATTTGCAGGTCAAATCCAAGATGACCTGCAATTGCAAAATTTGACCTGCATTTTTTTAATAAGATTTTCAAAATTCTTTGATGGACCACAGCTCAATAACGGATTTTACACTTAATGCATTCAGTGTAAGTGTTAGCAAATCCAGATTTTTAGACCCCCCCCCCCACCCCTTCCTGCGTATGTAAATTCTGGATGCCTCCATGTATTAACGATCACGTTCAAGTGTTTCTGCCCGTTTATGCGGTTCTGCCTTCGAATGTGTGATCACGCAATCTTTTTTGATTGTACGAGTGCCGCTAATCCAAGCTTGTTGAAAATTTCTCACCGTTTGAATTTGCCGTTCGTACTTCGAACACAGCGAGCAGTTCATTTCTGTCACAATATCATGTCCGGGTTTTTTTCTCCTTTTTCGTAATGTTGAGCCAGTCGTTAAACCCCCACGATCGTACAGTTGATACTTTTGCCATCACACAATTTATTTCATTATTTGGCAGCCCGGCAAATTAATCTGTCAGTTCATTTTGGCCAGTCTCTCAGCAACAAACGAACGGAAATAGGATTCCTAGAACAGCGGCGCACGCATGCGTAAGGACAGTAAAGGGAGACAACAGTTCTCTATTTCCAAGTAATGCGCGAGTAAACTCCCATGAACATATTTACTTTTGCCATCGATCTGAACTCGACCACGACGATGTATTTTGTGTTGAAAAAGATGAAAAGTTTTCTACCTTTTGGACATGCCGTCGACGAAAATGATCTCCAGAATATCCACGGAAGATAATAACAATTTCTGCCACAGAAATTATGACCTGCAATTTTTTTATTTTTTTTTTTGCAGGCGAATTTTCACATGGCCTGCAACACCTCAAATTTGGCCTGCAAATTTGCAGGCCGCCAATTCGAGCCCGGCTGTCTATCTATTTATCCTGCTGTAGATATTTTTCTCTATATAGTTAAATGCTCCTAAGAGCATTACTTGGCCTGTAAAAGACCTGGTTAATGGATGGTTAGAGAAGGAGATTGAAGGGCCGACTACAGTTCAAATGGTTGTGTTGTTATCCTGGCTATTCTGGTCTGGTTAAAGACTTTGATTATTTACACCTGTACATGATTGGAGGTGTATTGATCAGCTGGCCAGATTTACCTGTACATATATGTATCTATATTTATCATGGCCATACAAACCAGTGATGCTCTTTATCATAACACACCTGAATACTGAGTGATTCGCTTTTCTCAGAAGCAATTTATTTCCATGGCAACACTGTATAGCTGTAAGAGTGTGCCAATGACAGCTGAATGGATTGATGCTGTGTATTGATCGTGACTGCCCGCTATATAGGTGGGGCACATCAATGCTCAGTCAAACTGTTCATCCACAAATCAACAGCCTATTCTGAGCAACAGTGTACATACATTTGCCAGTTTGAAGATAAAAGCTGTGTTTTGCACAGATTTGGACAGATTTCAATATGACATAACCTGCAGATTTTCTCTAGAATCTACCTGGTTTATCTTGGCTTTGATACGCTTCATTTATGCTGCACCTTACAGCTTACATGTATCGATGTTTTGCAATCTGAGCTCTATCAGACAGGTGGATAACATGCTGCTATAAACAGCACATCAATATTAGGGTGGGTACCTGCTGTACCTGATCACCTTCATCTCATACCTGCATTATTCACCAGCATCAAAGAGATTACAGCATTCAGAGCTAACACTACAATGGATTTACCAAAAACACAAAAAGAAACTTAAATCAAGGTGTTTCCAGCCCATATACAGTGAGTACTGATATCTACAGTTTTGTTGGGTTTATTCGACTGAACGATACTTGAATACATGTATATTAGGGAAGCCAAAGCAGCTTGCTCCTTTAAGATAGGGCCTTTTGTAGAACAAAGGAGCTGAAGATCAGTTATAGGAGAGGTGTGAGATTCCATATGAATTCACACACTTAACCAATCAACAATGTCCATATAAATGATATTCTCATCAACACAGGTATCGTGTGGTATGTCAAATATCATCAATGTTCACATAATTTACAGGTAGATGAAGATGAAAACATTTCCTGATTATGTATTACCTGGCTCTCATGGTTTCTAATCCATTCCCCAATTATCTGTTTTTAAATTGCTGGTTTTCGATATATTCATCTTTGGATGTTTTCAGTTTTGCCTCAGTTTGTGTCCTTCATTGAGCATGTTGATATGTGTAAGTGTGGATGAAATAATGTGAATTTTGAAATTTCCATTAACACAAAATCTCCCCATTAATATTCCATGATCATCACAATAATAAATATTCATTATAACTAGAATAACATACATTGTACAGTTATATGCTAATTATCTATGATAAATGATCATGTTCGTGGCATTTTTGAAAAATTTCTCCAAAATTTGAATAAATTTCTAGTATTATAGATATTGGCAGGCAATCATTAATTACTAAAATAAACAGAGAATTTTGTTTGAAGTATCAGATATACAATGTATGTTAGAAGACAAACTGTGCTTTATATAAGAAAAATGAGCTGAGAAATGAATTGTGATAGTTATGACAGTTGATACAAACTTCTGTCCTAAAGAATAACAGGAACAAAATCTGGGTGTTTCAAACTTGTAGGGAATAGGACCACCTCAGACCATTCGCCTTGGCAGAAGTTCCTCACCAACTCATGTAAAATATGCCTGGTAGAACCGGAGAACAAACAATGCATTGACTATAGGCTTTACCTTGCAAATAGCATGTGTGTTTATAATATCCTAAAAACATCAATCTATCTTGCTGAAATATTCATAGTTTTATGTACCAGTATCTGGTGTTGACGTGTGAAAGTGAAACTGGTGTGTTTAAAATACCCTCATTGTGGTTAGCTAAAAAAAATATTTTAAGATCTTCCAGAAGTTAAAAAGATGAAGCGATGAGTGTTTTCCCTATTTGACCCATGCACATGAGCATGAAGTGTAAACACTAACAAGTGGGGGCTATGTCAGTGTGGAGGTCATATCATGGGTATCCAGAAATGACAATACTGACTGTGTACATGAGGAGGATTAAAGTGGTATTGATCTTGTGTGGTTAGAATGTTTACTGAGCCTTCACCTAACCATATCAATCACAGGTACTGACAACCCGTTATACCAGTGGCGACTTCCGCAATGCTCGATGCCACGCTTGTCCACGCTCTCCACAAAAATTGTATCATGTATGGAAATTGGTGAAACGGAAGATGTAATTTGGAGTAGTGTTACAGACTTATCGATTCATGTTGACAGATGTGAGAGACGAAGGTGTGAATGCATGGTTCTGGCTTTGTTCTCCATGTGTCATTGTGGTAGTCTAGATTTACTGAGCTTGTCTCATTAGGTAAGCATTTTTTTCTTCAAAATTCCAACATTTTTTTCATGTTTGCGGAAGTTTTAGCACTCTGATAAGACTTCCATGATGATGCTGGTTCACTTTGATGTTCCTGAAGGAGAGAGTAATCAAATATATTTGTCAGATTTATAGGCCAACACTGTTCAATTTTCCACGATCAGTATCCTTTGATTATTGCGTGTAAATCAGTGTGGATGTTTTTGCCAGTCTTGTTTGACTTCCATAGTGATAGTGATGTTGATTTGCTTTGATTTCTACCAAAGAGAAAGTAATCAGATAGTGTTAGAGTTCCATAAGCAGATAATATTCAATATTACATGAGCAACCATTGATTGCTGCACGTATGACAGTTGGTGAGCTTCAGACACAATTTGTGCCAGGGTGTTAGCCGAGGCATGATTAAAAGAAAATACCATTTTATGAAATTTTGCCTGTCTACTTTCTATTTTTTACCTACCCCCCCATGTTAAATTTTCAAATGGTTCACTGTCTAACACAGATTTGAGCAGTAGGATATGACCCCCCCCCTATGATTATGTCCTGTTTCAACCTCCTTGTCAAGAGTTCCTTCTAAAATTGCCCTTCACTAAAACTGGACTCCTTTTAGTTTCAAGGAATCATGACTTTTACCTGTACTGGTGAACATTTCCAGTATTTCCTACTTTGAACTTCAGTGATCATGTTAGCACATCACTAAGAGATGTAGGTCAGCCTGGCACTATTTGTGAGTCTGCACTGATAAAATGTGTAGTAACATGATGCTGTTGTCTGAGATGATCCATCTGAGATAGTTGTTATTGACTGCGCTAGAACAATCATGTACTTTGGTGTTCCTTGTGAGGGTATTCGGCTCCAGTGTTGGCATTTCTTCTTGAAATCAGGAAACGCAAAAATCCTGTAGAATATTAATGCACCTGAGCTGACAGTGTTTACAATATACTGGAATATATTAGATGGAATGCTAAAGATCCTTGGATTCTCTGATACCCTATCAATATGCTGGTCAACATTATGCTTTTAGAGTTCAATCAAGCCTATACCTAAGTGTATTTGTATGAACAGAGTGTAATTTCATACTCTACGTGGAGGTATTGGTGTAAGACCCAGTCCTCAATCTTTGGTTTACTGCCAGATCAAACAAATCTCAACAACCTGGCTACTTCTCTCCTGTTAAATATGCTGGTTCATACATGTAGCAAAGGGGACTGAATTCTTCAGTAAGACACTGGACATCTTATCACCTGTGCTGTTTCTGATCCTCTTCATTGAAGTGCACTCCAATGAAAAATATGACTTTGTAAGGTACTCAAACTGGGTTCATTCTACTTTACTGCACTTTGAGAGGTGGTATTTTCACCTGCCTGGGTCAAACTGGTCATGGACACTTGTGGATCGCATTGTTTCTGAGCTGAAAGCAGCCTGTGATTAGCATGTACAGGTGCAAATATATCTCAGAATTGTCCATCAGGTAAGAAAGAACACTGTTCAGTCGGACATGTATTGGGGCCAACTCAGACAGGTCAGAATTGCTCTTGGTAAATATTGGCAGCCAAAATATTTCTTGTGATGTCAGAAATGAATTCATGACTGATAAAAGACTCAGAGGAGTGATTTTGCTGAGATTCTTTGCTGTAGCAGAATTGTCTATGGTGGAAGAACGGCTATCCAGAATTGTCTATGGTGGAAGAATGGCTATCCAGAATTGTCTATGGTGGAAGAATGGCTATCCAGAATTGTCTATGGTGGAAGAACGGCTATCCAGAATTGTCTATGGTGCAAGAATGGCTATCCAGAATTGTCTATGGTGGAAGAATGGCTATCCAGAATTGTCTATGGTGGAAGAATGGCTATCCAGAATTGTCTATGGTGGAAGAATGGCTATCCAGAATTGTCTATGGTGCAAGAATGGCTATCCAGAATTGTCTATGGTGCAAGAATGGCTATCCAGAATTGTCTATGGTGCAAGAATGGCTATCCAGAATTGTCTATGGTGCAAGAATGGCTATCCAGAATTGTCTATGGTGGAAGAACGGCTATCCAGAATTGGAATAGGATCGTCTGTCTTAAATTTGGTGTGCTTGGTATACCTAGAAATTGCTTGAAAATTAGCATCTAAAGCAATAATCTCAAAATGGTTTTTTCACCAAATAATAAATATATGGCACTACAAGAAACTGTTTTCTAGGTACATTAGACTTCAAAGTAAAATGTGTCAGTCAATAATTAAATCCAAATTCCTGTAAACTCCACTACTGTTTGCCAGATCCGTGATCATTACTCACCAATGCACACAGAGATCGAGGGACAGTACGAGTGAACTTTCATCTGGCATATACATAAATAATCTGGACCATTATGGAAAACAATGCTGGAAATTAGCTAAGGTGCCATTTATTTGAAAATATCTGGAAAGGAATATTAAATATTTGGTCAGGAAATGTAAACCATTGATAGGAATAGTATTTCATATATTTCTGTGCGTTTTTGCATAATCAGGGTACGGGTTCAATGCTTCAATGCATTTTGATGAGAAGCAACAGGAACTTGATAATGTGATGTGTAGGGTTTAACGTCGTTTTCAAGTCATATCATGACTACCTACATGTGCCAGAACACGAGTGTGCTCACAGTTCCTATTACCCTGGACACTGATCAACCCAGCCAGTACAGCACCCGGTCACCCATCCATGTATTGACCGAGCTTAACGTTGCTTAATTACGATGTCTAGCACTTGTCTTTATTGCACCATGTAAGCATCCGGTGTGTGTCTTGTGTGCTGTCCTCAGGGTTTTGTAGGGGGATGGAGGGTGTCTGGTTCCATGCTGCTTCAAAGATTTCTTCTTTGAAGTAGCAGGAACGCAACTTGGCTGGGTGGTGCTTAGTTGCTTCATCGCGATATAGCTGAAATATTGTTGAAAGCGACGTTAAATTCTATTCACTCACTCACTCACTCACTCACCCCTTGATAATGAATAAGGTAAATTCTTCAATGTTGGATGTCATATGACCAATCAAGATATGAGATAACCAACACTGTGCAGGGAGGATTTTTAGCCCACCATCCGTCGTCCGTCCGTCGTCAGTCCGTCCGTAAACAATTCTTGTTACCTCGATTTCTCAGGAACTACTGCATGGATCTTTTTCAAATTTGGTACACAGGTTCCCCTTGGGGTCTAGTTGTGCAAGAAACCTTTTCTGGTCCGATTCGAAAATCCAATATGGCCACCAGGCAGCCATCTTGGATTTCCACATGAAACCTTGTTACTGCGATTTCTCAGGAACTACTGCATGGATCTTTTTCAAATTTGGTACACAGGTTCCCCTTGGGGTCTAGTTGTGCAAGAAACCTTTTCTGGTCCTATTCGAAAATCCAATATGGCCACCAGACAGCCATCTTGGATTTCCCCATGAAACCTTGTTACCGCGATTTCTCAGGAACTACTGCATGGATCTTTTTCAAATTTGGCACACAGGTTCCCCTTGGGGTCTAGTTGTGCAAGAAACCTTTTCTGGTCCGATTCGAAAATCCAATATGGCCACCAGGCAGCCATCTTGGATTTCCCCATGAAAACTTGTTATCACGTTTTCTCAGGAACTACTGCATGGATCTTTCTCAAATTTGGTACACAGGTCCCACATGGGGTCTAGTTGAGTAAGATACCTTTTCTGGTCTGATTCGAAAATCCAATATGGCCACCAGGCATCCGTCTTGGATTTCCCCATGAAACCTTATCGCGATTTCTCAGGAACTACTGCGTGGATCTTTCTCAAATTTGGTACACAGGTTCCCCTTGGGGCCTAGTTGTGCAAGATACAGGGTTCGCACGCCCCCTGGAAACTCCTGGAATAAAAAATCCACCCTGGAAAGTCCTAAATAAGTCTGTCAAAGTCCTGGAAACTCCTGGAAAAAATAGTTTCATTCAAACCAAATATGTGTGTGTGTGTTGTCTGTAAAGCCCTTCTCCGCGCCAAAAAAATAGTTCAATGGTAAATTAAAATATTTACCAAATATTTGTCGATCGTTTCTCGTCATGTTCGGCGATTCAGATCAATTTGCAATATCAGGGGACACTACTCAGTGTCATATTTTCGTTATCAGGGGAGACCGCTCCGCTCGAAATTTAGCGACATTAACGTTATTACTATGAGTGCCATAAAGTGGTCTAACGACCGCATGTCGAGATATCCCGCCAATTTCTGCATTCTTTTGTTTGTATTGTACGGTTCAAAGATCACAAATCTATTATGCCTAAGGGGAAATGTTTATTCAGTGAGCGTTGGCTCAAGCAGGCGGCGTACTACGATTGGTTAGAGCGCGTTGTCGCAACAACAAACACAATGATGAACTGAAAAAAAAAAGGAAACGGCTGGAGAATGATGTCACTGCTCTGTTGAAATCTGCTGACGAGTATGCCGAAAAGGCAGAAAGAACAGGACAGCTGACATTTATCACAAAGTCAAACAGCCTCAGAAGGACGGCCAAGGACAAACGGGGAACTTACAAATGTGTCTTCTACACTGGATGAGACAGTCCAGAAACTGAAGAAATAGACAGGAAATAATGAGGAAAGACTGACCGAACAATGTAGAACTGTAAAGTACATGTACTGTACACAACTTTCTTTGTGAATAAATATGGTGAATATACAGTGCCGCCTCGCCATAGCGCGATGGTTTGTCCCCTAATTAAAAACCGCGTTATAGGATACGAACCAAGTGTATAAAACTTGGTCTAGTTCCGTATCATTTGGGGCCCGGGTTTTCTTCCTTTCGAGTCCACTATCAGTGTCTGCGGAATCGACGAAGACTTTTAGCTTGTCTTCATTCTTCACCCAGCCTCGAAGGGTAGACTCAGCTACGTCGATATCCCGGCCGACTTTAGCTTTCGTCTCTCCCTTCTTTATTCGAGCGATGGCGGCTAACTTCTCGGCGACTTGACGTTTCTCAGTGCTTGTAGACATTTTTAACTGATTCATAAGTTCCGTGAGTTCACTGTTTTATTTATAGGGAACAAGAGATTGTACTGCGGATAAGAAGATTAAAATATCACTGTGAGAATCTGCGTGGTAACACCTAGGGCTGCAGATAAGTCCTACTCAAGAAACCCGCGACAACAACAAACAGCAGGCGTGACATATCTGAGATTTCTCACCTTGCGGGATTAACAGTTTATCCTGATTGCTTAATGACAATATGTACTCAGAAGTTTGACAGTCTCTTTTAATTAATTAAGAGTCAATAGGCACATTGATAACTGCGTTGTTGCTGTTCACCACGTGGTCGCACGTACCACAGGAGGGCCATTCCTGTACGATAGCTTTAACAAAGGCCTAACACAAAACAAATACACGCACAATAAACGGGTTATTACGTGCAATTGGTGTTTAGTGAGTTATGTTTTAACAACAGTGTTGAAATATTTTCAAAATTTCTTAATTTACCGATTTTTTTAAAAATTATTATTTCGATTTTTATTTTGGGGGACAAGAAATTGTGCGCGTTATATCCGAATTCGCGTTTTATTGAGGCGCGCTATGGCGAGGCGGCACTGTAATCTTTTTATTGCCTGATTGAGTGTCCGCAGACTCCTGGAAAAATGACTTTTTTGGACCTGGAAAGTCCTGGAAAACTCCTGGATTTTTGTTACGATGTAAGTGTATGAACCCTGAAGATACCTTTTCTGGTCCGATTCAAAAATCCAATATGGCCACCAGGCAGCCATCTTGGATTTCCCCATGAAACTTAGTTATCGTCATTTCTCAGTACTGCATGGATCTTTCTCAAATTTGGTACACAGGTTCGCCTTGGGGTCTAGTTGTGTAAGATACTTTTTCTGGTCCGATTCGAAAAACCAATATGGCCACCAGGCAGCCATCTTGGATTTCCCCATGAAACTTTATCGTCATTTCTCAGGAAGTACTGCATGGATCTTTCTCAATTTTGGTACACAGGTTCCCCTTGGGGTCTAGTTGTGCAAGATGCCTTTTCTGGTCCGATTCGAAAATCCAATATGGCCACCAGGCAGCCATCTTGGATTTCCCCATGAAACTTTGTTATCGTCATTTCTCAGGAAGTACTGCATGGATCTTTCTCAAATTTGGTACACAGGTTCACCTTATGATCTAATTGTGCAAGATACCTTTTTCGGTTCAAATTGAAAATCCAATATGGCTACCAGGCGGCCATCTTAGATTTCCCCATGAAACTTTATCGTGATTTCTCAGGAAGTACTGCCTGGATCTTTCTAAAGTTTGGTAGACAGGTTGCCCTTGTGGTCCAGTTGTGCAACATACCTTTTGTGGTCCCGATTCCAAAATCCAATATGTCCATCAGGCTGCCATCTTGGATTTTCCCATGAAACTTTGTTATTGCGATTTCTCAGGAACTACTACATGGATCTTTATCAAATTTGGTACACAGGTTCCCCTTGGGTTCTAGTTTCACTTTCAAATTCGAAGGTTCAGCATTACTGCACGGACCAGATCCCTTCAGTATTAAGTATTGTACCATCTTACTATTTTCGAGCATGGTATCTTAAAAGAGATATCTCAAACTAGTCCAGTAAGCAGAACAGAATTAGCATTCGCTCCTAATTATAAAATCTTAAGTATGCCAAAGTGTCAAAGAGATTTTTCTTCGCTTCCAGTACCCAATGATGACACGTGCAAAAAAATAAATAAAATAAAAATACTACAAAACGAAGACGAAGGATCCTCCGTACATGTACATTCACTTTCAGACTAACTTTACTCATTTCTCTTGTACTATAACAACCGACATAAGTACAGTTTCTAGAAATCTTGAAACTTAGAAAGATTATATCTTGGTGTTTTCCAGTGTCCCTTTTTCGATCTTTTCCGCTCAGATTCGAAATTCTGTAAACAAAATTACAACACAATCGTCTTAGTAGCAATGGACAAAAAGATCCTCTTGTCATTAGCTTACAATTATCGGACAATGGTGGGCGCCAAGATCCTTCAGGATCTCTCGTCTTTGAACTCTTGTCTCATCTCCAAATATGGCAAGCAGCTGAGTTACAGTATTGCTTTTCAAATGGAAAATGTTCGTTCGAATAGTCAATCAAATTTGAATTTTGTACAAAGGGGGCACTTAATTCTCCTAATATGGACCATGGAATATAACATCACCAAGCTGTTTTTCATGAGAAAAATGTGTCATATTCGACCAAGGCGAATACAAGTGTTCACTCAGAAATAAAATAAGAGAATTTTATTTGTATTTCAGGACATCATTATTGATAAGTTTATACTGGGAATATCCAGTCACGCTTGGCATATTGAACAAACATATTTTGCTAAGGATTATTAACAGGGTCAGCCATGTTTACTGACTGATTACTGGGACTGTCCAGGCCACTCTGACCACTGCACATGTGACCTGGTCAAGATGATTGGTGTACCTTTCTGGGATTGTTTGTGATAGACTCGGGTGATCATACCGGTACACATTACCTGTGTTATATTATTTAGTAGTTACCTGGGGACATTTCTACATCAATCTCAGTTTCAGTACTATAATCCAGTGTTTAGTAACATGATAATATATCGACTGGTACAGAATATAATTACTGGTATATACTCATTTGCCATGACAACATAACCACAACACATGTACCACCAAAAACACAGCTGAGACTGCCAGCTGAATCGATCTTGTCCAACCCCGATTACATATGGATTAACAATAATTAATGACAGAATTTAGGGATGGGCTGATTTAACATTGTATACATATATGTGTGACTGACTTAAATCATTAAGACTATCAAAGCATTTGTACAGGTGTCCATACATTTGTTTTTTATTTCACACATTTACAGGTGCAAATTGAGTAATTCCATGCTCTGTTCATATGAATTAGGATTTCTCTCTTTCATTAGGTGTCGTTGATGTCAATTTGACAGATTTATTGACCCATTGATCTGCTGATTACCCATTAAAATATGCAGATTTATACTGTATTATTCTGTGTGTTAAGCTGTCCAGAGACTAGATGTAAGTTTGTTGTACAAGTCATGCAATGACTTGTGATTAATTTGTTCTGACATGGAAGAAATATGAGATGAAAACATATTTACCAAGGAAGAAAAAAAAAAGAAGAAAAATGAGAATACCATGAAATATTGAGATGCTGATTGATTTGGCACAATCTTGATAGATTGATATTTAATTAGAACTCCATGTATGTATGTTAGTGTAATATCTTACCGTCTTATAGCATTTATAATGTGAACATCCACCAATCATCATATCACTTCAGGTTTGATTAGACAGTGATGACAGAAACTTTTCGTTGGCTTAGCCAAAAACACACCATTGGGGTTAAATATCTTTTGATGTCACCACCATGCAGACAGCATGGCAGCAGCTTGTTTCATAACAAACTGGGGTAGATTTAGGTACTATTTGACAAGTGCACGCTATCTTTATGAGATAAGGTCACAGAATGTGAAATTCAACTGAATAAAGTAAGATTCTATCCATGTAGTGACATATTCAGTTGAAGAGCGTTAATCGCATATTATCGGGAGAGGCGTTTGCATAGGCCTGGCCTGTTCGCCCATCCCTATTTGTTCATTGAAATTAATATATTGTTTAAACCAATCCCATATTAATTCACTAAGATTGGATGCATAAAATATCCACCCACACAAATGCTATCGTATGCTAGTATTCAGAGAAATTGTTGTATTTCTATGACATCTCTGTGATGTTATGATGTTGAGTCTCCTTGAGTGATGACATCATAAATCATCATGCTCATTCTTGGTTCGCACACACAGACAGATCCAGAACATGACAAAGTATGTCACGTATGTTGTGTCATACAAATCTGACCTATGCTCTCACCCTCTTATATAACATTGGTTAAATTCCTCCACTTTCCTTATCTGTCATCATCAGTATTGGATTGCTCTGTAAGATGGTGAAGTGTTTTCATTCATTTGGATTGATAGGTGGTTTTGATGTAAAACAGATTGAATTATCAGAGACCAGTGTGACTGTGTTGATGTTGTTTTGCTTCATCAAGTTATCACCCGTTAAATGTACATCTGTATGGTCAAACAACAACAACAAATTTTAGCTTCTCCAGGTCTATGTACAGTATGGTAATTTATTGTTAGTCTTATTCGTTCACTCGTATGTGTATATACATGTAACTATTTGACCTTTTTTTTTTAATAAAATTGAATTACAGAATCTTGGATGTACAATTTCATGGTTGAGAAGAGATAAAGCTGGGGGGCACATGTACACCAGACCACAGACGTCTTCGATGCTAGTATTCATTGGTGTGCATACAGCAAGTTGTGACTGTGACATCGTATTATAGAGACTTTGAGCAGTTGAAGAATTCTACCTGACCTTCAGCAAAGGTGAGTTACTAATATCTCTCGTTAATCCTGTTAGTAAATCCTGTTACTTACTGATTAGTGATAATCTGTTTAATCTTTTGGAAGTCCGCAGGTGCATTCTTCACAGCACATAACTTTTATATAAGATTATCGTCAATTTCTTGTATAACATTGTTTCAGGTTGAGACCATTTTCAACCTAAATTGTTATGGTGGCTGAACAAAACATCTACAAATAACTGATTTGAATGGAGAATTGTGTATTATAATAAAAGTTATATTTGCTCAACCCAGTGCATATGTATGGTTTCTGTGCACTTGTGCAAGCAATTAATTCACAGATGGATGGAGGTGGCCATTGTATATGTTACAGTTGTACTGTTCTCGTAACCTTAGCCAGTCTAACATTGGCCTGTGGCAGCATCATGAACTTACTCAAGCATGATCATGTTCTGTATATATATATATATATATATATGGCCGATGTATTGCTGAATGCGATGTTTTGCTGAATGCGATGTTTGTATCAACCTAACTGCTCGCGCCCCAATTATTTGGGACCGGGGATATATAGTCAAGTGTAACATGGCATGATGACATGATCATGTTCAACTTGACTGAACTGACTGGGCATACATGTATATGGATGTGAACACATTGTAACATAGCATGATGACATCATCATGTTCAACTTGACTGAACTGACTGGGCATACATGTATATGGATGTGAACACATTGTAACATAGCATGATGACATCATCATGTTCAACTTGACTGAACTGACTGGGCATACATGTATATGGATGTGAACACATTGTAACATAGCATGATGACATCATCATGTTCAACTTGACTGAACTGACTGGGCATACATGTATGGATGTACCATCATTTAGAATATAGCATGATGACATCATGTTCAACTTGACTGAACTGACTGGGCATACATGTATATGGATGTGAACACATTGTAACATAGCATGATGACATCATCATGTTCAACTTGACTGAACTGACTGGGCATACATGTATATGGATGTGAACACATTTTCAGATTAAGGCCATCGTCACTTGATTGCTTGTTTAGCATGACCAGCTCTCATCTATATTTTGAGGGGAAAATATATGAGGGATTAACATTGTCATGAGTAAAACTTACTCATTTTCTTCATATTCATATACATTTGATTTGCAATTTAATAATTAATACATGTAATAAATAATTATAGTATCTAGCATGTGTATTCAAAAAATCAAGGTCATGCTAAATAACCAATCAAGTGACAATGGCCTAAGTTCTGCCAAAGCAGCTTCCTTGATGTTAATGTGGCCGAATAACCAGCAGTGTGTTTGGATTATCAAGATTGTGTACTCCATTTCTCCAGATTATATTTGCTACATGTTTTGCTTATCCGCTGCAACTATCATGCTAATGATTGTGAATCGAACAAACAATCTATCTGCTTGTAAACTAGTTTTATTTTATACAATTTCTCATGTTCATTATACAATGTTCGGTTTCATAATCCGCTTGTCTATAGTGTAAATGTTGATTTTGGGTGACAAACAGTATTTCCACAGTTGCTACCCCTGGGGCATTTCTATTTATGACATATTTGAATAATTGAGTATTTATCTCGCTGGGTTAGGGCGGATTGAGGCTGTATGGCATGCTCAAATTAATAGTATTTCAGTGCCACATGTTGTTGAAGAGCCCATACCAGGTGATCATTCCAAGCATCAGTCAGTCCATCCATCCTAGTACTATATCGCTGGTACATGTTCTCAGCATGGTATCAAGTCAAGGGTGGCCATAAATTTACATTTATTCAAAAAAGTCACGTGTGGTCCATGTATCTTAAAAAAGTATGAGAACTACTTCATTATAGCTTCGTTGAAAGACTATGAAAGCCTGAAAATAAGCGCCTGACATACATGTATAATAAACCCCATGCAAGCCTGGCAAATCAGAATGAGATAGTCAGTCCTCGTATAAAGATATTATGGTATGTACCATAACCTCTGACGTGTCTGATGGAGGTGATAGGTTAATGACTTGTGCCTCATTTCAGGCTTGTTATACATATCTACATGTCATCAAAATAGATGGATGTTATCCGTTTACAAAGAGAATTCCCTTTGAGACACCTGTCCTGAGTAACACACAGATTTATCTCCTCTCACAATGGCCCTCTAAACGTTCAAATACATAATACATTAGAAGGACATGAAGCCGGACTAAATATCAATTTTGAATAATTTTCTCCCATTCCATGATAAATTTGATACATTATTGTTTGTCTAAACCGCCTGGTATTGAGTATTACAGAATATCTTAGTAACTAGGTGAGCACTGTTGAGGTCTGACATTGTCTTGCATTAATGGTATGCGCTCGAAGCTCGTCAACCTTGGGTCCGGCTCTCGATGAATCAGCCAGTATAAACAAGCCAGGCTCGCTAAGACGTTTACCAGAACACAACAAACATCTCCGCTCACTGGAGACTCACTTGGCTCGTGTTAGGAAGGGGGATTTATCAAGATATTGTCATATTCCTCAGATGAGCGTCTCCTGTCGGCCAATGATAGCGAAACAATTTGGCTACGATGTCCTCAACGTCGTCTTGATGGCTAATTCCGGAACTTTTTTTACAAACTGCGTGAAGGTATGATTGGAGCACGGAATACCTCTTCCATTCATCACCTTTAATTAACGCGTGTTGGCTAATGGGAAATATACGCCGTGTACTCCATACCTGCATGCTTATGCCTCCCGCCTGGCTTGACATGATGGCTGAATTTTGGGATAAAGCATCCATGGCCCCTAGTTCAGTGAGTACCTTATTGTCTTGAAAAATTTGACACAATTGCTGGTTATTTCTCATTTATAATAAGTTCACCTGATAAATGGCAAAGGTTATAGCATCAGAGAATCATTACTGTTGTGTTATATAAATAATGAATTCAACCTGTTTGCATTGTCGAGAACAAAATGACTACACAAGTGTACATTATATTGTGCTGTACTGTAGACTAAGTGTCCACTGGACAAACTCAAGAGGTAAAAAAAAAAGTAGTTGTGAAAATTCATCGACAAGTTCAGTTTTGTTGGTTGGATTGTGGTTTGGAAGGCCTTTCATGTTAAAAGGTTCATACCATGGTCTAGTGATTTTTTGTGGTTAGATGTTATCACATGTATTAATTAATGATTAATTGAGATTGCAGGTGGTCAGTGAGCGGTCAGTATGACAAACTTGCGGAATTTGATCAAACAATGTCATTCTGGGGTTTTTGACCATTGTTTTCTGAAACAGTTAACCCAGCCTGTTGATATGTATCGGCCAATATTAGCCAATAGCATTAATATGGAGTTAAAAATTGAAGAAGACAATTGTTAGACATGTACAAGATTATTAACAAAATTTTGAACAAAAACTTCAATAAGTTCAATGTTTGATGTGTTTAAATGTTTGAAACAGACCAAGATTGTATCGGATGTAGTAATATTGATTTTGATTGGGTAGTCAATTAAAGGGGAGGAGCTACTGTAGAATTGGCAGGAAGTAACGAGCTGACTGGAAGTGGGTGCCAAGTTGACCAAGGGACGGAGCACGTCTGACCATGGATTATCATACTAGTGCTGTCAGGTTATGAGACATGTGACTCCAGTTTCCATACATTGTTCACCTCATTTATATGTTTATTCATCACTCAATGTTTGCGGTGTCATCGTCCCTTGTCCACACTGAAGGAGAGTCGCTACATGGCTATGGTATAGGGCAGTCATTTGGATAGTCCGAACAGATCATAGAGACACTATTGAAATTGAAATGGTTTAGTTATTAGCTTCTGTTAGTAAAATTCTTTGAAAAAATGTCTATACATCAGTAAAAAAGAGACTTGAAGTGTGTCTCACTAATTAGGAGAGCTTTCGAAAAAAGAGACTTTTTTTTTTGAACATGTCAGATTAATGTGATTTGGTACAATGTACTTTATTGTAGAGTGAAAAGTAATCCAGCATTCCCATGAGATTGTGGACATGGTCTGGACATTTATTAGGCCGTTGTCAGTTGATAGGTTGTTTCGCATGACCCGCCCGCATCAATATTTTGGAGATAAATAATGCCGCATGTATTTTAATTATCAGCAATTATTGACCGTAAAAAAATAAGTAAGCAAATCCACGAAAATGCAAGAGCTGACTGAGCCGTCGCAGCGCAGAAGCAACTCAAAAGCCGGCATTTTGGTTCACATTCTTGGGGAAACTCTAATTTCAAAACGAGGCACAGTCCCGGCATGCATCTCTAGCGGGGATTCCCTCGTGTTGAGCACGTAGCAGTAAAAGTTTTAACTCCGACAGTTTTGACAGTTGCGTACCAAAGCCATCATGGTTTTAGTTAATGGATCAGTTGTTTCCTCATCAACCAGTCAGTACATCGTGCCAAATTTAACCATCCATTTCTCTGATGAAACGCTTTTGAGCGAAGTGATCAAACGCTTCACGTCTTCACTCCTGACAACAACAATGACGACACAAGCTGTCGACCTGCACGTCAATGAAATACAATACTCGTACAGCTAATAGACGACGGACATACAAAATCCGTTGCCCTGGACAGAGAATCCCTATCTTCAGCCAGTGTAGAAAAAATAAAAGACAATTTAATTAAGAGGCGACTCCTGACGTTGAAAATTCGGGTAATAAATTCTGCAGATATCTTAAACAGTAGTCACAGTTGTTTCCCTTGATTTCTGTTCACACAATGTGTGTGCATTTGAGTTTTAAAATCTACACAATGTGTGTGCATTTGAGTTTTACTATCTACTTTAATTATTTACAGAATGTTACAATTAAATTAAAGCAAACTTAAAATGTCTCTTTACAGAATAATTATATTTTTCCTTCTCGCATGGAATAAATGAAGAAGTTAAAACAAATATGATAATTACATGTATCTCTACACATTGTCATATGTTGAGTTGATCTATGGAAGATAATTTGATTTGATATGGAATGAGTCGACGGTGGAAAATTTACCTTAATAATTAATAATTATAGCATCTAGCATGTATGTTTTAGCAGGAGAAGGTCATGCTAAACAACCTATTAACTGACAGCGGCCTTACATTGCCTAATTAAATGTTTGTAAAATGTAGCAAAAAAAAAAGTTTCAACCTACAAGAAGATTTGTATGATTTAGACTCGGTACGTTTTTTGAATTTTGCAATATGGGTAAAGAAGAACTTTCATCTCTGACACTGGAACTCAGGGGTTGATAGATGTGAAAATATTCAGTTTATTTTCTTGCTAAATTGAGATTTTTTCCAATCAATTTTAAGTTTTCCTAGAATTCAGCTTTGCCAGAATTGAGTTTTTCATATGTTTAGTGTGATTATTGGCTTATCTATTGAGTGATTTTTACTGCCTAGTACGATTGACTTCTATGAACCCCTGGAACTGTTTATTGTCACTGACACTATCATTTGACACAGCTTTCTCGTGTATATTATATCTCATCCTTGCTTCTGCATGACCATTAATTTTAGTATTCTGTGTTGTATGATTGGCATAACATTGTAACATGGTCAGTATTACTATTATCTTCAATACAATATGACGGACTATCTCTGCTATTACATGTAGAGAATCATTCATACATGTCACAACCATCTCCATCCTTCCATTAACAAGTAAGCAAGTCAATCTAACTGTGGGTCCCAGGTGTGTCGTTTGCCTCAGTTTCGTCATTTATAGATTTTACTCATTAAACTCTCTTGTTAATGACTCGGTTAGCTAGACCTTGTAAATAGAACGCCCAACTGTGCCCTAATGAAATTTCGTGAATCAATCCCAGTTTGACATACAGGCATGGTGCACTAGTAATAAATTTACGATTTCGCTATTGTTGTCAGATTTCCCTGGGGGGTTATATTTTCCAGGTTTGTATAACACTGACTATGTTTATTTGGGACCTGGTTATATTAAACACCTGTGAGTTTAAGCCTGGGACAAGGTGTACCTGTCTTCACCTGGGTTTAATGTGTGCTTAACCTGGTCAGCCAGAAAACAAATCTTAATTCTTTTGTTTATTTTCCGATATTTGCTATTCTGATATACGTTCTTGTATGTATCGGATGCAAGTAGCTCTGTATTTGGACAAATACTTTCCTTTTTTGTATTCAAAGTGTTTGTTCTGACCATACTGACCATAGGAAAATCCATCAAGTTGATGGAGAGAGAGAGAAAGTTAAGGTTTAACGTTGCGTTCATTCTCTGTCTCTCTCTTCATCAACTTGATGCATTTTCCTCTGGTCAGTATGGTCAGAACAAACACTACGAATACAAAAAGGGATATTATGATGGATGGGTGGATATGCTGTTACTCTTAATGTGCATGTAATGCTCTACATGTAACTGGCACTTTTCTAAATGCAAACTGGTGTCAATCACTGAGGGCAAGTACATTTGGTTAGTTGCCAATGCATACACGGTCAAGTGATTATATGTGTTGAAATTTTAAATCCAATATTTTCACCGATCCTTAGATAATATAGTTGTAAGACGATGAACCTTGTGGCAATTTTTTCAGTTTTACATTCTTCCATGTTAATAATCGTGAAATATTTGTTAACAACATGTCTGATGATATAGAGAGCCAGGGTCAAGGGCATGATCAATATCGAAAACTGCTTGCCCTTATAACTGCATGTGCAGCTTCATCATAAATTGAAGACAGACCAGTTGACATACTCTCGATCAGTTTGATCAGTTTGTACATTTACGCTACCTGACATGGGAATGGGAGGAGCAACTGCAATGATTGACAAGTGGATAATGGTGGACAGATGTTTTGATGGACAGTGACCTATGTCATAACATGTAGCCAAGATTGGCAACGATTTGGTGTAAGACTCACGAAATATAATTGACAAAGGATCTGCTGCAAGTTGTATTGTCAGTCTTTTGTCCAGGATATTACCTTTTCAATGGGAGGTCTTACACCAAAGCCTAGCCCAAAGATTGCAGCCAGCTGGGTAGGATGACCTGAAGCTTTATTGCCTGTTGTAAGGTCAGTTTACCAGGATTACACACTCCAATCTCCCAGAACACACCTGTATTTACCTGTATTTGTACATGTATGTTGTCTCAGTGAATCTAATTTAATCCTACACAATCAACCTTCTGATTGTGAGTAATTACCTGGCGACTCCATAATTAATTCCAGCTCAGTAATTCTGATCAGTATTCCACCTAGAACATTTAGAGGTTGAGACACCTGTCTGGTTATACATGTATATGGACAGTCCGTTAAAGTCATTTATTTGACTGGGGTTTTTTTGGTACCATATATTTGAATGACAGGTCTCCAACAGAAACCATTGTGTCAAAAGAATACATTAACAGCGTCATCGGGTTTGTAAAATGTTACATTGAATGTAAACTAAGTGTATGGAACTTTTTAGCCAATCGGCTGATTAAAGACTTTTCATCAACCTTTTTTGCGCCATGTTTAGCGATAATCAGTATACAGATGCATGTATGTGTATCAGATGTTATTGTTGATGAGCATCCGAAAAACTAGACTGACTATAGCCCAACTTGGACAGGGATTTATCTCCCTTGTTCCAATAGGGGCTGTGCTGGTGCAGATAACTTCCGGTGAGTACCAAAGGCCCTCACATTTAGTTATGGTAGCTAAATATTCTCTTTTTTTCTGAAAAATTATCTTTCTAATGTACACGTATGCATGATCTATCGGTTCATGGAAAAAATATAAAACAGAATAGTTTCTCTTTACCAAATATTCTGGAAAAGTTTATCAATATATCATTCAAAATAATTGTGAGTGCCTTTGGTAAAAAGTGAAACCGAGGCGACTACTTCCCAGAAGCAGCTTTTCATACCTCTAACCTGAGAGAACAGCAGCTATTCAAGGGGAGATCAGACATTTTCCGGAAAGGGCTATATAGAGAACATTTCTCAGATATCAGGACTAATGTATCTCATTACTTCATTGATTACATGTTAAGTGATATTGGATGTTTAACATGGATATCCTGTGTTCTTTTCATCTGATCATTATGATATGACTGCATACAAGTTGTAACCTACAAGTACCTACCACAGTAGTATATGAATATTCAAAGTAAAAATGTAAGTGTTAAGTGTTCATTTCCATTGCATCTTTATATTTTTTAATTCGCAAAACTTTGTGAGAAATGTTCCTTGGACTGATGTCAGAGCCTGATCGTATAGTGATAATCACCCAGTGCTGTTCACTGGCATGTCACTGGGTCATAGCCAAGCATCTGTGTGCTCTAAAAGCCCACGTGCATAGGGTGACTTTATGATTGTGTGTCTCTTATACTTAACAAAGTTCAGCAGATGGACATCAAGTTTGATCTTGAGTAGAGGAAAATCCATTGAAGCTGTGACTGTTTGATTTGACATCTGTTCAAAGCCATATGTACAGAGTCTGCCTAGGAATGTGACTTGTCTTACAGGTAATCGCTTGCCAATTCTACCCCTTTCAACCCCTCCCCCCCCTTTCACGTCAGAGACTAGATCCGCCATAGACCCTTAAATGCTCAGACATGCCGTCAGAGCCATTTCCCAGCACTTGAGAGCCGCAAGATTAAGGTTGAATTAAATCTTTTAAAACAATATAAAATACAATTTATGCAAAGGAAATGGTACGATAAGGCAGCATATTGGCCTACACATGGTGCAGTTGAAATCGGAAAAATAAAATGTTCAAAAAATAATTGCGTTTTAATGTAAGGACAAGAGAAAATATATGTACCCAATATGTGAAAGTTCTAGATCGATTGTGATTATAGTTATGACATGAAATTAAAATCGGCAGCATGTGCTATCAGGGGTCGAAATTGCTATCTATTTGCAGGACATGTCCGGCAGAAAATTGGCACTGTCCTGCAGGTTTTCAGTCAGTTTACATGTATTTTAATTATGTACCGGACAATTATTGACAAATGTCCTGCAGGTATTTCATGAATATTTCAACCCCTGGCTATTTCTTGAAAAAGGGTCTAAATCAAGTCATTTAAACACACATTTAGAAATGAAGTATCAGCCATTCAACCTGGTGTTGTGGGGTGGCATTATATCTTCACTGCTGGGAAATCTTTTTGGTCCAAGGGGTCCTTCGTGTCTAAATGTGTGTTTAAATGATTCGATTTAGACCCTTTTTTCACGAAATAGTACAATCCCATGCTGCGGATTTCTATTTCATGTCGTATCTATAATCATAACACAATCGATCTAGAACTTTCACATGTTGTGTAAATATATTTTCTCTTGCCGTTACATTAAAACACAATTATTTGTAGGACATTTTATGTTTTCGATTTCAACTGCACCACGTACACCCTACTGAATCGACAAGTGTGATTATAGGTGAATGCACCAGTCCATTTGTCATGCGACCATGAACTGTAGGTTGAATCACTTCACATTGAAGCCGCATAACAGCTGCAATGTTATAATGAGGCAACATATGATTATATATCAGATATGTCGACAGTCCATTGTAGCTACCATTTGTCTTGGCAACAGTCCATTTGGCGAATCATTAAATCAGACGATGTGCTCTCTGTGCATCATTCACAAGTGCATGTTGACCTACAATGGACTGTCGATCGGTCTGATGATGATACCATGGACTGTCGTAATATCAGACAGACAGAGAATATACTATTAATGGTTCATATTCCTCTTAAACACACACAAGTGGAAGGAATCGAGAGATGAATGAGTCAGTGATACATGAGGCAGGTAGTAAGTTCCCACGTGTTCATTTTGTGCTCATTTCCTCACACTATAATTCGATGCTAATACCTACCATGGACTGTCTACCAACACCTAAAAACACCTCTCGCCGCAAAAATGTTTAAAATTTTTGTTAACTTGAAATAGTAATAACCCTACGTTTGGTGACAATATAGTACGATATCTCTCCTTCAAAATATGACTGGACACCAGTAACCATACCTGTCATCGATATGCTGAAAATCGTTCATTTTCGGCTGTGGTCACTGTCGTCTGGTCAGACACACGCCCACGCTTGATAACGAAAGCACTGAAAAACCTACCATTGACTGTAATTTGACACGTGACCGGCGGTTTTCACCTATAATCATACTTGACGATTCAGTAGGGTGACGTAGAGGCCAAAATGCCACTTTATCGCACCATCTCCTTTCAAAATGTGATATTTTTTTTGTGAAGGGGCTGCAATTTGACCTGAAATTTCCCCTGGATGAAACCATGCCATTCCACTGTAATGACCCAAGTCTTTAATTTAGATATATATTTGTGATTATACTTGAGGTGTAAACTGCAATGTAAATCATGGGTTCATACCTGTATGAATGTATTCCTTCAAAATTTTGCAAAGGTTATCTTGTCACTGATGTCGTCACCAAATGGACAGATAGTTCACAAGCTGTACAGCATTGGACGAACAAGGGTGTTATTGTTGCTGAAGGTGTTGTCTATTTTGTCATGTGTAACTTGAACTAATCGATGGGTAATGTGTACATCAGACTTCACAGACACCCGCAGCATTTCACCTTCTTCAGCTGATCACAGAAAAAACTGTGTAGACATGGAAAACTTTGGTCACTTCCTCATTTACAGAATTCTTACAACATTCCCTCTGTCTTCTCCATGTGCAGAACTAATGTCTACAATATAGGGTGTGCTCGTTCATCCGTGTTTGAGTTTCTCAGAGTGAATTTCTCCGGTTTTTGGCCGTGTTGGAAGACAATTTCCATGTCCAAGACAGTGGCGACACGTTAATAAAGTATCGATCACAATGTTACATTGTACATCGTATATGTCGTCCCTTGTTCCTACATGTATGAAGGGTACGTGGTTGAACTTCCCACGCTGTTTTTGTTTGGTGTTCTTTGTATTGCCTATGTGTAATTGTTGGGTTTGTCGCTCTGTGAGGTGGTCAGTCCATGATCTACAGACTGGATGGGTTTGGTCAGAGTAGAGATTAGTATATAACCTTAATATCCTGGAGGGTTTGTTCCTTAACTCCTTAATCATTCAAATAGTGCAATCTTTGACAGTGCATGTTGTGACGGGCAACTGTTTTGGGGAAAATATGGATGCTGGATTATGAATTTGGATGACTATGGGTGTAGACATGGGCATGACTAGGTGGAGTTGTCGGGTGTGAACGACCCTCTCCCAAACCCAAACATGTTTTTTCCCCTATATGCATGATAAGAGGGACAGCAAACCACTGATCCCTCCAATATGTAAATGTAGGAAACAATGCCTCTCAAGGAATCCTGGTGATGTACATGCTAGAAGACCAGATATTTTACCCCTCTGTACATCCCCAAATAACAGAAAGAACGAACTCATTAATTCATCACTGTATCTCCAATTTGGGATTGACTTGTTATTGTCAGCATTCATGTATCTAATTGTGTGACATTCCCATAGTGTTTTGTCTCCTCATATTGCTTTGTTGGGGTCAGATTTTGCGGATTACTCTGTTCCATAACATTTAAAATTACATGTATGACAAAGATCTGTTATGTGCTCATATTTTGTTGACTTCGTACAAATGAGAATAACTTGACATGTTCCCTTGTACGTGTTCCGTATAAAGCTCTGTCATTTCAGGGACATACTTGTCCTCTTAGTCATCTGTAATATTTGTAACTCCAAACTTGCCACTATCTGTGAATGTATCCAAACATGATGTAAAACAGTTGCATAGTGGCTGATCTGTAAATGATTCATCCGGGACGTGATGCCTGTCAGGAGATGTCTGCTCGGTGTATAGATACGTTGACCCTTGTCTGCACTCGGGTGTACTTAGGCTTGCATGCACCCAAACAACCCGCGAGCAGCGTCAACCCTCTATGGCGTACTGATGTGGTCACCTGGTCTGAAGAAAATGACCTCACCATACAACTCCAAACTTTCTCTCTGCTAATCTGTTTACACTGGAGGGAAATAGCCACAAACAATTGGTGTTTTCTGTGATACAGTCGATCTGCAGGAGTATTGAAGAAAGGCTTTTGATGATTGGAGGGGTGTTGATTTCAGTTGATACTGGCTGGAGACAGAGAATTGACCATGTTGTCCCCTGGATAATTCTAAATCTTCTGTTCAGGCTGTTGGTTCACATTAATGATCTTTTGTGTGTTATGTCCGCGTTTATGTAAACTTGCATTTCACACGTGTCAAATCCAGGACAGGCCCTTTCATACCGTCCGACTGAGGACTCAAATTAAGCAGCTATATGTAAATTATTCTGTTGTTTGATGGAATTGTTGTCCGTTGTCTGTCGAGTATGTTGATCCCATATCTCCATGCAGCTATAGGGGAAGTCTGGATTGTATTGAGCCTGTTCAACTAGTTGAAGACAGACCTGTGTGTATTGAGGGATCTGTCTGAAATACCATACATTGTGTCGGTGATAAGTGAGAGAAGCAGGACAAGCTTGTGCCATGAATGTTAATTAGTCCCAGTTGTTTGCTGTGACATCCTCTACATAGCACTTACATAATCTGACAGTGGGAACTCTAATCCCTCTGTGATGATGAAGAGACACTTCATGCATGTCAATTGGACAAAACTGAAACATCTATGAACAGGTTAGGGGAATCCAGCTCTCTAAAATGGAGGTAAAAAGGGTCGTTTTCGCTCAATAAATCAGTTCACATAATGAATTCAGCAAAATCCTCTTGAGGCACACAGAGACATATCTGTAGTCAAACAACACTGGCTGGTTCTTCACATGGCAAATTAATTTTATGACATGGAACAATAGCTAAATCAATGCGCCTGAAGTTTTGATGCATTGATTAAGAAGGAATCAAAAGTTATTGAGCAAAAACGACCTTTTTTACCTCCATTTTAGAGAGCGGGATCACTCTAACCTGACGAACCTCTTGTATGCAAACATGACCAAGGGAGGTAAATATAGCATGACTGCCCGGTTATTGGACAGGCCCTATTATTGGACACCTAGACCCATCGGGGCTATTTTCTGGGAATATTACATGACAACTGTAATACAAATTTAATTTTACAGTTGAGTTACAAAGACACACTGATAAATTTCTGTTTACTTACGGAATTTGTACACGTGAAGTCCTCATGCGGGTCGGAAATGGTCTCACAAATTTGGGTGAAAAAATGCACCAGAAAATTTCCTCCAGTTTCAGAGTTTCATTCCTGATTGCAGGTTTGATTAAATTCAACGAAATTTGGCTGAAAATGTTCCCACAAATATGGAGAATCTTCATTTTGAATCTCAGTGTGCAACGCGACCGGCGTTTGGCAGACGATGTATATTTCTCCCGCCACTCCGTCTGAAAACAGAGCAATTCCGGGGAGCAGCCAGTTTACGATAGCATGACATGTGACTCACAGTGGCAATAGCACTGATTGACAGCCAAGGATAATGGACACTCCCAAAAACTGCAAAATTTGGGACCGGTTGAATTTTCGACGCTCATCTCAAAACTCATTTGTGAGCTACAGTGCGGATTCATGTTTAAATATTCTTGGATGTTTACTAAAGACTGGGGGACAAACAATTTTACAGTAAGTGGATTAGTTTCAAATAAATCCATCACTGAAAAAGTGTCCAATAACTGGGCGCAAACTTGCATTTTCATATCGTGGATGGTCCCTGCCTTCAACTATTCCCAGTCTCTCCCCGTATTTTTTCTTCAATATTTTTGCAGACCTGCAGACTCTTATTCATAAAAAGTGTCCAATAACCGGGCAGTCATGCTAGAGGGATGAATGATCAAACGGTCTATCTGTAACAAATTTAAGCAGATTGGCCATGATGAAGCTGATCTACAACCCATCGGAACGTACCTTTGTAAGTAGTTTTGGCAAAATGAATAAGTATCAGCAATTTTAAAGTGAATTACACTTGTCCCTCATTATAGCATGGTTCAGTATAAAGCGGGCTTCAGTATAGCACCGCCCCTGTTATGTCCTCCATTACATAGGTACAATATGATTGCTTCATAGCATCCTGTTATGTCCCCTCCATTACATAGGTACAATATGATTGCTTCCAGTATAGCACCGCCCCTGTTATGTCCTCCATTACATAGGTACAATATGATTGCTTCAGTTTAGCACTTCCCTGTTATGTCCCCTCTACATTACATAGGTACAATATGATTGCTTCAGTATAGCACCGCCCCTGTTATGTCCTCCATTACATAGGTACAATATGATTGCTTCAGTATAGCACCGCCCCTGTTATGTCCTCCATTACATAGGTACAATATGATTGCTTCAGTATTGCACCGCCCCTGTTATGTCCTCCATTACATAGGTACAATATGATTGCTTCAGTATAGCACCGCCCCTGTTATGTCCTCCATTACATGGGTACAATATGATTGATTGCTGCTGCAATGAAACCTCACCATAGTGTGATTAACATCTTGTCCCCAACTTCAGAATTATAACTTGGGACGAGTGAAATGACATTGTGTACCGAAGTACCTTTTGAAAAGATACCGGTAAATCCAGGAGACCCATAGGGGACCCAAGGAGGATCGGTAGATCCTAAGGAGATCTCGGCTATGCTACAATGTATGTATTGGGTGACTTCAACAGAAATCGAAAGGTAAACCCACAATGACATACATCAACTTTGGGCTGTTGTCACATTATCTGTTAGTATATTACATGTAGCTCACATTATCTGACTTCAGCGGGTCAACAGACTTTCTAAGGTCAATTCCACCTCCATTGTGAGGGTTACTACAGCCCCCAGACAATTCAACTGTAAACATTCAAACATCTTTGGTATTATGCCATGTGGATCGTTCCTGGTACAAATTCTTTCTCAATACTTTACATCAGAGCTGCAATGTTTTTGTATCATGACCTTCCTCAAGTATGGATGACACAACCAAAGTTGATATCATCTCAATCTTTGATGATCTGCATGTTCAAACTTAGAGCATTTGTTGACTTGGTCAGTATCTGATTTCACATAGATCACAGTCTCATTGAACAGTTTTTCCCCTTTGTTTTTTATTAACCCTAGTCCTGTCGGCCAATCCTATAGCTGGTCGACTTCTGTGTGCCATGCTGTCAAGCAGAGCTGAATTGACTAAAAACCGGCGGCTGTCAAGTCGTTGGATTCGATAAATAAATTGAAGTAATGGATGGTATTTCATGGATGATACATCGTTTTGAACCACTGAACATACACTCAGAAAATATTTGGCATTGTAGAGCATCAGAAATATTTAGGACTCGTAATTTGGCAAAAATAATGTTCTGAAAACTCACGTGTGTAATTTTATCACGTCCTGATTGCTACCGATAGACGGTCTTTTTCTGCTTCATATCGAATAAATAAACCGTCTAAAATCTTCTAGATGTCATGATACGTATTCCTGGTTACTCTTCGCATAATGAATATCGAAAATTTATTGAATCTTCCACGTAAACAGGTCAATATCCCGTTGTTTACATGACGTTTGGCGAGCTCATCTCTTCGCCATTGAGTTCAAAAATGTTTCCTTCTCTGCTTGATTCCGTCCAGTGCGCACGCGCACTGACCGATGTAAACAGTTCGGCCAATCAGGAAGTTGGGTTTACATCAGGTGATCAGTATTTTCGCGGGAGGTCGTTACAGATTCGCAGTGAATGGCATTTTTATCCAATAAAATCGACGTATTTCTACTTTTTGCCAGGACTAACCTCATTTGCGTACACTTCGCCATCCATAAGATGGTCAGTCTTACCGCGTATAGATGACCGAGATGGTTACAGGTTGGACTAACCTCTGAGAAAATGAAAGCAGGGTTATTGCCCTTCAATTTGATACCCGGAACATGGATATTTACGATCTGGTTTTTATTGCAGAGCCTTGTCAACAAGGTGCATTTTCACACGTTTTGACGAACATTTCGGAAGAAACGGCACTCTGTTTCACATTTGTAGACTATCTTCACACAATCAGATGTCTTTTTTAGTAAATAAACACCAAACTTGCGTGAAATATTTTGTGAAATAATATGTTTTAAATGGTGTGAGCCGTGTCTGGTTCGATTTTTCCCACACGCGGCTTCAAATTGTTTTGAAAGTGGGCCAACTTGCAATGGTCACACTGAACGTATATATCCGGAGTCGACACTGGGAACATGACAGTCTGCCAACGGATATATCCGGAGTCGACAGGACAAGGGTTAAGATCAGAATCGTTCGCATAAATTCAACAGGTAAAGTTGTTTGCCTTCTTCATTCCAGGAGTATAATATGCACGGTATAATTCTGGACTGATGGGTTTTATTTGTGGATAGATCCTAATTCATTCGCACTGTCTGACCTTCTGTTATATACAGCAGACTGGAAAAATATTTTTGGAATGATGTAGATTGAGATTAACCTGTAACCGGTAATGCCGGTGTAACAGAACATAGCATTCAATTTCTTGTCCATAAAGATTAAGGGCTGTCATTATGTTGGAGCGGAATACTTTACAATTGGAATAGATTGCTTCTATTGTCCAGCTCATAATACAATCCAAATACACCTCACTCCATCAATGTTGAAATCATACGCAGGGGTTTTTTCAGACGAAAATCCTTTATCGAACTCAATTTCAAAACTTGAAAAACTCAATTTTTTTTGCGCGCCTTTGGCGCGCTAAAAGTACAATAAAACTCAATTTTTCAACTTTTTAGTCGTGTAGTAGATATAAAACTCAATTTTTTATTATTTTAGTAGTACACTCCAAACAATGTTTTATTTGATCGCTTTTTCATCGCAGAGAAAAATACAAATGTTAAAAATGGCATAATAATAAACATGAATGTCCATTTTGTTATGCATGTACTTCAGAGTGAGGTATGGAGGTTCACACAAATAAACTACTGAAGTGTAATTGCTAAAGTAAATCCCATGCAACACATGCGGATATATGGAATGGACTGATAAATTACAATTACATATCAATGCCATCTCAAATTTACACCACCGATGAAATACTAACAAAAAGTATTTTTTCTGCCAGTGTTGACCAGTATGACCCGGTATTACCATCTCTCTAGCATTTTTACGAAATGAATGGGGCTACAACATGCACTTTCAGAATGCAGGAGGCCATGTTTGGAATATGATATGTGGTACAGACAATAGGCCTAAAATGATCTTTATTTGGGGATAAAAATTGACATAGAGTGCAAGGTGGTTTCCCTCTACGCAACTGCTATCCATACAATTCCTTCTGCGTTCATTCGTATATTTAATTGATTGTAATTCTTCGGGACCGTAACTCGTCGGTGTGTACCTTCCTTTCGTCGAACTGTCAAACGATTGTCACGTTGCCTTGGTAGGGCCAAGGTTGTTTATTAGCCAATCACGGCGCTACAGAGGGCGCTGGTCGGGAGCCCGCGAAAGAGTGCGCTACTTCACACTAATCCTGGTTTCCGAATGCAACAAGGGAGACAACTATTTATTGATGCAGTATCTCTGTCGAAGGAAAATGGCTGCCAATCGCTGTCGAAAGATGTTAAATAAAAATGGAAAGGTAACGATCGAATCTTTTACCCCAAAATTGTTGATGTCTTTCGTTATGATTCCAACAACGATCCTGGTTAATCCTGTCTCTGCAATTGACCGCAACGTCGGCCAAAAAAAATTCTTGCCGGCAGACGCAAATTATATATTTCTTCCGACTATTTTTTCACAGAAACTCAATTTTTTTTTCACAGAAACTCAATTTTTTAGCGCAAACTATCAACCCCAGAAAATACTCAATTTCCGAGAAAAAAACTCAATTTAAAAAATTCCAAAAACTCAATTTGTAATCGTTTTTCATCGGGGTTACCCCGATGAAAAACTGTCTGAAAAAAACCCTGATACGATAGACTGGTTAATGCAATTCGCAGTAACTTTATTGTTTTTGGATTACACTATCTTAGTGTAGCACAGATTCTAGTTCTGATAATTGGTTGATTCCCATACGGAATTCAAACCAGCGATCACCAGAGTATGGCACATAATCAGCACTATATGGCGCCGATCTAAACCATTCGGCCAATGGCCCCCCCCCCCCCAATATATATATATATATATATATATATCTTCCACATAATTTACAGACTAACATTGAATTTTATAGTCCCCTTACATGTAACTGTAATTCTACTATATTAAAGCTGCATTTCTTGTGATACAACATCAAACACAAATGTTATTGTTATAACCATACCTTATGATGATAAAAAAATATTTTATTCTGTGTATATTATTGGCTGTGTTAGTCTTGTGTATGCACTTTTAAATATTATATTTCAAGAGTATTATGACTGATATAGCATAATAAACCAGTTTTCTACAATTTCTTGTCAACATTAAGGTGCAGGTATTCTAACCTTGATATTACTAAAATTTATCTAAAATGTGTGAGTTAATTATCAGCTAATTAATGAGGGTTGACCTGATGTTCTCTAATTAGTGCCATCCTACTCTGGAGCTTCCACCCATAGATAGCTGTTTGTATCTGTACAGTCCGCCTAGAGTATTACAGATAATGAGGTCATGTTCAGCAAAACAATCAACACAGAATAAGCATATTTAGGCTGCCAATCATATTTCAGCTTACATGTACTTTTAGACTGCAAATACAGACACAGATCAACACATATTTCAGTTGGTTCACAAGCATTTAATACCCACATTACACAAAATGCTAAAATATGATGATAAATCAGTAGATGCTGATATATACATGTGTCAAAAGTATTATCATACCCATATAATCTTTTTTATAAAAGAATGAAAAACTTCATCCATCATAACCTCCTTCCATGTTTTTTGAGATATACATCACTGCATTGAGAATACTGGCATGTCATTATTGGCAATACACAACCTAGCTGCTTTGTTTGTCTCTGCCATATTGTTGTGATAAACAGTTAGGTGGGGATAACAATTAGATGATTAGCCATGCATTATTTCTGCTCTTTTTTATGTAGATTCACTATTCAACTTCAAAATTCTCTCCAGTGTCATCTTTATAAAAGTTATATACCAATGGTCGACGATTAAAATGGCTATTTATTTTGTCAAATGTAACAAATCTTCAGCATTGTGTTTCTGCCAAATTTTTACTACTAGAACTCGATTCTGTATTGAATTTTACTAATTGAGTTTCTGACTCGCACTGTCCTTGCAGATAAATTCACTACTCAATGGGAAGGCAAATTCATTATATGATCAGAAACAGCAACATTTTCAATGCATTCCATCATTCTTTTTGTCATAATTACAAGTGAGGCTTATGCACAATTGTGCAGGTAGTTCACTTCCTTTCTCAGCACCCAGAGAGCTGAGACCTAACAACATTACTCTGTACTGTGCAAGGGAAAAATTGTACTAAGAAAATGTTTATCATTTGAAATGTCTGTGCTCTGGTGGATTTGACCTCTGTAATGAATAATTCACTGACTATGATACCTCACCATTTGGCTGATAGCATGGGTACAATCTCATCATCTGCATTAGCTATATGTACATGTATATGAGTAAATGTGCTAATTACTGGCTACAGGTGAATGATTCTGTATACATGTGATCATGACAGTGACAAGCTCTATTCCATGTCATTAATTATTACAAAGTATGACCATGAATCAGGTTGTCAGACTTAACTTAACAAGGTACAGGCATGACAAATTAATTCAATATCAGACCATTAACATTATGGTTCACAGTTTTCATAGCTGATTTATATTACCTGAAATTTGAAATAAAATAAAAAAAGACTACATGTATGCAGCATGAGTAATAGAAATGCCAATATAAATGGACAGGAAATGTGGGGCTGTAATTGTTAGTACATGTATGCAGCATGAGTAATAGAAATACTTAAATATAAATGGACAGGAAATGTGGGGGCTGTAATTGTTGAGTACATGTATGCAGCATGGTAATAGAAATGCCAATATAAATGGACAGGAAATGTATGGGGCTGTAATTGTTAGTACATGTATGCAGCATGAGTAATAGAAATGCTAATATAAATGGACAGGAAATGTGGGGCTGTAATTGTTATTATTACGCCTCAGAGTAGTTTGTTTGATAGCCGATTGGTCAATTGCCATCCCATAAATAGTTCGTATTAGGTCAGCTACACACCACATACGAATAATCACGTGTTAACGTTACCATAGTGGAACGTGGAATTGACGTAGTCTGTTCTTCAAGGCAACGTCACAAAGCCGACACGTAAAAAAACGAAGGGCTACGTCGTATCAATGGCTTTGTGACGTTACGCCTCAGCGTTTGCATTCAACCCAAAGACGTTGTGAGCATGCGCGACTCATAGAACCTGTTTCGTATTAGGTCAGGAAATGTGAATCAGTTGAAATTGTCTTACGGAAACAAACCGCATTTAATCGTTGTTGTTGTGGCTTTTTCGGCTTAAACAAAGGCTCTTCGGCATAATAAAATCGTTATGATGTTTGTTTGAGGGGGCATACGAACTGTTTACATGGTCAGTGTGGGGAATTCTTATCGGTCTCGCCTGACGGCTCGACCGATAAGAATTCCCCACACTGACCATGTAAATAGTTTGTATGCCCCCTCAAACAAACATCATAACTGATAGTACATGTATGCAGCATGAGTAATAGAAATGCTAATATAAATGGACAGGAAATGTGGGGCTGTAATTGTTAGTACATGTATGCAGCATGAGTAATAGAAATGCTAATATAAATGGACAGGAAATGTGGGGCTGTAATTGTTAGTACATGTATGCAGCATGAGTAATAGAAATGCTAATATAAATGGACGAAATGTGGGGCTGTAATTGTTAGTGTTACATGTATGCAGCATGAGTAATAGAAATGTAATATAAATGGACAGGAAATGTGGGAGGCTGTAATTGTTAGTACATGTATGCGGCATGAGTAATAGAAATGCTAGCTATAAATGGACAGGAAATGTGGGAGCTGTAATTGTTAGTACATGTATGCAGCATGAGTAATAGAAATGCTAATATAAATGGACAGGAAATGTGGGGCTGTAATTGTTAGTACATGTATGCAGCATGAGTAATAGAAATGCTAATATAAATGGACAGGAAATGTGGGGCTGTAATTGTTAGTACATGTATGCAGCATGAGTAATAGAAATGCCAATATAAATGGACAGGAAATGTGGGGCTGTAATTGTTAGTACATGTATGCAGCATGAATAATAGAAATGCCAATATAAATGGACAGGAAATGTGGGGCTGTAATTGTTAGTACATGTATGCAGCATGAGTAATAGAAATGCTAATATAAATGGACAGGAAATGTGGGGCTGTAATTGTTAGTACATGTATGCAGCATGAGTAATAGAAATGCCAATATAAATGGACAGGAAATGTGGGGCTGTAATTGTTAGTACATGTATGCAGCATGAGTAATAGAAATGCTAATATAAATGGACAGGAAATGTGGGGCTGTAATTGTTAGTACATGTATGCAGCATGAGTAATAGAAATGCTAATATAAATGGACAGGAAATGTGGGGCTGTAATTGTTAGTACATGTATGCAGCATGAGTAATAGAAATGCTAATATAAATGGACAGGAAATGTGGGGCTGTAATTGTTCACTGCATACTTATTACATGTTGTAGATCAATATTTCAATGTTAATATCAATTCACAACTGTAGAAATGTATGAGTCAAAATTAGCTGGTTATCCTGCATCGATGAACTTCCATTCACTAATAAATGGTGTATTGCATATGCTGTCTCTTGACTAGCTGTTTGTCTACCTTGTACAGTGTTACCCACGAATAAAGAAATGTAAATATTATAGTTATGTAAATGAGAAGAACACTTCTTTGCATGTACACCATTAACATGATAAACTATGCAGATTTATATGGTATGGTAACCTTAAATATCATGATATGCTGATTATATTGCTAATAGTAATGTGAAAATGGCATAAAACTGGATGAAACAAAGAATCGGCAAGTTCTGGATCAAATCATGTAAATGACCTGGTCATTGATGCAGAACAATACATGGACCCTGTTCAATGGTGTGTGACTGATTGCCCAACTTCTGGGTAGTATATCTTTTCTTCCTATGCTTCACTATAGGAGAATATTTTATCATTGGTGATAACTGGCTTAGTTGTCGTTAATGGTCCTTTCTTTAGAGTATCGCTGGTGATTGTTAGTCTCACACCGCTGTATATACTGGCATGGGTTTGAGCCCTACTGGTGAATGTGTGAAAGATTGCCAGTATCTTGCCAACGGGTGGTGGTTCTCTCCGGGTACTCTGGCTTACTGGCTGTCACGATATGAGTGAAATAACCTTGAGAGTGACATTAAAGGAAATCGCCCCCCCCCCCCCCTTTCAGATAGTGGAGTAATCATGCAAATTTACCACAATTATGCCTACGTATCACTAGTTAAATATATCCCCCATGGTTAAGCATAGGGAGAAATGAAATTGTACAACCGAATAGTTTTTGCCAGAAGCTGGGCCGCAGGTCCGGCATCAGTGAGCAGCAACAAGACTTATTTTTCTGTGGTGTGTAGAATATCCCTGGCTCCAGGATTCGCCATTTGCATACACATTAGGGCGCTCAGCATTAAGAGGAAAGAACAAGGACTGGTTAGCTCGGTGTCTGTATAATGTGACTGAGTGGGGTGTTATGTCTATCTACGGCATGATATTTCAGTGGGACAGCACTATAAAATGGTAGCATTAGATCTGCTCTGTTACAAGTAGGTACCCCGTCCCTCCCCTTCTCCTCCTTTCCCTTCCCTCCTTTCAATGTCGTGATATAGCTGGAAAAATGTTGAAAGCGACGTTAAACCCTATTCACTCACTCACTTACGCATTAGGGTAGGCCAAATAAAAAATGTCTGTTTCCAAATACTCTTGTGGCTACCCTAAATAATTGCTGCAGATCCAAAATATTACATCATATATGTGGTAAAAAACTCTCTCAAGAAATGGCAAAATTGGTTATTTCTGCTCAAACAACTCTTCATGAAGTCATTAAAATAAATTGGTAAAATTAGTTCGTTTTGCCTACCTGCCCTAATTTTTTTGTGGATCCGTAACTGAAAATGGACATTTTTTGTTTGGCTTTAGAAAACAACATGACAGTCATGGGATGCCTTGGTTGTTGCCTTCATCAAACATGATATTCATGATTGATACAACTCTATAACCAATTCTTACACTGCAGATTCATAAACAAACCACATCCTTGTTAATTGGACAGTACTAGTATTTGTTAACCCAGAGTTACCTCTCCTCTAATGTGCTAATTATCTGATAGAATAACACCTGACAAAATACCTGTTTGTGAAGCAGAGCTATTTGTGTAATGGATTAGTACTGGAGATCCTGTGTACATTGTGAGTCGAGTGTTCTATTGGTTAAGGTGACTATGATCTAGTGTTGTACCTGTTAAATGATGGCATGAACAAAGCTTATAATTAACCTGACTCGTTCAACCAGCATACCTGAGCACTATTGAAGTGGAACAACTCCCTCACTGAGTACGTCCCTAGAATAGACAGTTTCTACTGTTTTAAACCACACCTGTAATTATCATATGAGACCCCCTTCTGACTGGGACTAGATCTGAGTAAGTATCTCGTGACCGATGTATGGTATATTCCAGCTGAATAGGAATCCATGTGAGTACTGAAAGAGTTTAACAGTTTGTGTGTTCAGGCCTGTACTATTGTAGAACTGTACATGTATACAGGTAATTGCATGAGCTTATTCATTGAATGCAATTTTCAAAAGGTGCTGAAGTTGTCTCAATACTCTCAAATTTGCATTCAAATGAAAAATATCAAAGGATGCATCTAGGGTTCATGAATAGTAAATGTTTGAATGTCAACAGCAATTTACCACCACTCTTCCCACATCCACACCTGGTGACTTCTAGTCAGTCATTGTGCCAGGCCTGGAAATGATTCCCAGAATCATCGCCCTGTGGCTCTTCCGGGGATTTACCTGGGATGTCGTTGTGCCACTGCAGGTCATGGTAAGAATAAGGCTCAGCTCCTCGGAGAGCTTGTCGTAAGAGGCGACTAACTGAAGCACCTGTGGGAATCCCGGATGTGAAAAGGAATAGGACCCAGCCCTCACAATTAGGAAAATTCTCCACGGCAAAAAAATTGCTGAGGAGAAATCAATTGGCCACGGCAAAAAAGGGCTTCACCACAGCATTTTTTTTTTGCAGTAGATCTAGTTTTGACTATGATAATTAAATGACTTGCCCAGGATGTTTACTGGAATTCACAGATTTTCCACTACAATTGGATGCATTCATTTTTGTCATATCAGAAGTTCATAAAATACAGATGAACTTCTGGTCATATGTACTGACCATTGAGCAAAAATTCAAGTTTTTTGTTTGGGGTAACATAACCTTGCTACAAACCATGCGTTGGTAGGTCAATTTTAGTTTTATTATTTTAATTTTAGTTCTCAATTGAACTTTTTCATGATCACATACCTGGTGACAATATTGCTTCATGGGAGTAGAGACATGAGATGTGCGAAACAGGGAAAATATTACCATTTGTGTGGATTTGAGTTTTCCTGGTTAACAGATATAACTTCAATATAAGATAGTTTCAGGAATACCCTATATTTCTTAGATGAATTAAAAAAAAGGTAAAATAAAAAAACCCCTAAAGTTATAGGTGGGGGCCTGTAGGGTTAATCAAACAAACAATATTTTAAGTTTTGCCTTGGCTTCTTTGCAAACAAGAATGAATAAAAACTCTGATTTTCCTAACTCCTTCTGGTAAAGTTTTTGTATTCCGCCTCCAGAATGTTCAGCACATCCAACGACAGCTTAATATTATTGCCGCGAACTTGCCCATATAGTCAGCCGGAGGCATTCCAGTTTTTTTATTACCTCCGGTTCCAGCTATCCATTTATCCGATACGGCGATAGTGACAAAGCCACGTGGTCGTAACATGTTGGCCGATCTTGCACGCCTCAAAAAGTAAAGAAAAGTTCAAGCACAGTTTCCACCATTCAGGCTTTATGCACGACAACCTCAAATTTCACCATTTCCTCAGCATCGTCATGCTCTCGTACGATGGCAAAGCAAAGCAAATTGTCACTGTCAAAACTTTTAAATACCGCTGTGCAGGAGAATGGTAATTGTAGGGGCTTACGTGGAGTAGGGTAACCCCAAATGTCAGGCAAATTATATTCCGGGTAATGTATGAAAACATGGAGTATATAAGATATTTAGTGCCAGCTGTAATTAATTAATTTAAGATTACTATTCAGTTCACTATCTCAGGTTGCCGTGCCATTCATAATACAATAATACATAATCCTAACTGTCCCCTTCATCGTAACCCTCACCATTCCCTAGAGCACTCTCCTCATATGCGGTCGCCTGTGCTATTGCGACAACGAAGAAACGACAGTGGAGAAATGCCCTGCATGCTGGAGAGTGACAGACATCCAATTGAATATCTGTGCTTTCTAGATCGGGAATGATCGGCTGTCTGTCAGTTCTTGGAAAAGTGCATTTTGCCGACCGTTGTCTCCAAATTATGCAATCAAACAACCAGAGCACCAGTAGCTGTCTCGTTTATTAAAACCAAATTTATTAGCAAGAAAAGCCCGTTCAAGGAGACGTATATTACCATCGACCGTACGTTGTTTACTGACAACAACAACAACAACATCACTTTACGACCCACGGCAAAAAACTGCCGACGCGAAGTGATTTTACCCCAGCATTTACCACGGCAATTGCCGTTTGCCGTGGCTAATTGCAAGGGCTGAGGACCTCACCCGTGTGGTTCCCGGGTGTGAAAAGGAATAGGACCCAACGTTGTGATATGACTGAAATATAGTTGAAAGCGACGTTAAATCATATTCACTCACTCACAATTGTCTACCAAAATGGGGGTTCACTCAATTAGAGAAAGGTGCGCATATGGGTTCACTAAGCAGCTTCTTTAGGGCATTTATACTTTTGTATAGAAATAAATAAATAAATAAATTTTTCCAAAAGAGGGTTTCCCCAGATCCCCCCCCCCCCCCCTCCCTGGCTACGGGCCTGCAAAGCATGCTGGGTCAGATCTATATGCTTCTTTACTTGTGATGTGTGAAGAGGAACTCCATTATGATGTTTGAACTCCATTATGATGTTTGAACTCCATTATGATGTTTGAACTCCATTATGATGT